>MJUU01038054.1:8868-41725 GCA_002080025.1 Modiolus philippinarum
TATATATATATATATACAACTGTCATAATAAAATGATGAGGACAGAAACGAGGACAGCATGCACTGTATTGAAACGAACTCGAAATTTCAATATTTTAGTAATGAACTTAATCATGAACATGATAAAGTGAATATTTGAACTTTGTTTTGTCAAGCACGCATGAGGATTCCTAGACATCCTTTCATTCATATTTAGGGCTCTCTTCCTTTTCATATCATATCAGAGTAAGTTAAGCGATCGGTCTGTAATCGAATAGCCATCGAATTACAGCTGATTTAAATACAAACGCATTTATAATAGCTTAAACTGTTAAAGACAAGGTACCTCCTTTGTCACAGTATAGATTTACAACGATCAATACACATAAATCAATGTTCGGTAGGTATAAGACGGCCTTGATAATGTACTTTTGTAACTTTAATCCGCGTGTTATAACAAATAACTACTCATAATGTATTACAGTAGTCATTAAATTTATTGCCCAATACTTGCAGACTAGCCAGCGTGTTCAAGGATATTGAATCTAAATGAATGTGTCCTTATTTCACTTATCAACTTTGAAAACTGGCAATATATAAAATCTTTCTTGCCTGGTTTTTATTGAAACCTGTAAATATTAGACAGATGGAATGGGTTGTGCATCGTCAATTGTCAGTCATTGACAGCACTGTCTAAAAAGCAAAGGGAACCAATAAATATATCTTTCGAAAAAATTAAATACCAAAATTGCATTAACTTTTATTCTACAGATGGCCATTTCCATAACTGACATCTTTTTAGTTAAGTTAAAGTCGTACATTTCTCGTCAAGTACTAACTCGAAAAATGGTCTTCCAAGTTTTCAAAAAATCTAAATCTTTTAAAAAAAGACTTAGATTCTCGGCGATCTTCTGTTTTTGAACATGTTAAATTATTGATATATTCCTAGTTTGAAGATAAACATCTTCTTTCTGGCAAAAACAAGATTTGTTTCGTATTCTTTATTATATTCAATGCTAATGGTTACGATAAGAAAAAAAGTAAAGTCAAAATATATAGAATTAAATGAGTAAATATATACTGCATTTATGATGTATATAATTTGGCTAACACTTGGGCAATTTTGTAATGTACCAATTTTATATGTAACTGGAAGGCAAAGGAGAAGGTGTGGAATTAAAGAGAAATGACAAAATGTTGACAGCATGCAATAAATATAACAAATTAAAATGCAGGTTACCGTTAGGTTATTCATGACAAATGCAAACTGACCGATGTATAGTTATCACAAATATTTGGTTGTACATACCTAAACCATTGTACATATGCATGCTCTCCCGGGGGGGATACTGCATATATATTTGGTGCTGAGTATGTGCCGACAAACGGGGTAGCATTTTCAGCTGAATTGTCTGGAATGGGGTAATTATTTTTTTAACCTTGTCTTGAAAGGGGTCAAATTCTCTTGTCTTTAAGGGGTTTCTAGCAGAGTATCTGGTAAAATTCATGTCGTGAAAACATTTTTCAGGCACAATAAGTTGATAAAAATTGCATTTCAACAACTTAATTGACTAAATAATTGGCATATTGGCTCGAAATGTTGATAAATGGTAATTGTTCTGTAAGAAGGGTTCTATATTTTTACACATTTGTCTAGAATGGGGTATAGGAATCCATCAAAATTTGTCTAGAAAGGGGTCAGGGTTTTGAGCCAACAGAAGAACATCATCGTAAATTTTCAGATCAGGTGACCCGAGCATGCTCTGTAACAAGCCTGTAACAAGCTACTACTATTCCAGTTTTAACACAAATATATAAATAAACAAGTCAGATTAAACAGATGAATGAAATAAATATATGAAAAGTGTATTCCCAAATATAGGGGTTCCAGAGGGGCACGTCATACATACAAGAATAAAACAAAACGTACAAAACCAGTAATAAATATGTTACAGAGAATGTAGAACAATAAAGGGCATAGATACTCAAAAATGAGTCACAAGCTGTGAACCAGCCTGGAACCGTGTTAATTCCACAATGCACGTCACACTTAAATGTGTATTCTTTGACTTGTATACCGTACCGACATGAAGGCATCAGAAGACAAGGGCAACGAAGCACAGTATAGCATAGGGAAATTATATAGCATAGGAAATTACGTTAATACTAGACAAAAAGCTATTGACGGCATAGTCAGATTCTTACAAATGCTGGTTCAGAAAATAAAAATAATAGATCTAAAATTAGTTTCCAGTTTTACCCTTGAAAAATTCCCAATAATTAATCACAGTGTTCGAATCTTTTCTTTCCTCTTGTTGGTTTAGCATGAACTCTAAATATAGTGAATGCTGGAAAGCCAAATACAAATTATGTAGCTAAAATGTCTGTTGACATACAACAGCAGACAGTCATAATCATTACAGAAAAATCACCATCAGAGTACTTTAATGTACTAAGTACTCACAGGGATTATCATTTACTATTTCTTTATTTTAAGCAATGAATTCCCAAAGAGTAAATAAAATATAATTGACGGTAAGCGTGCCACAGTCAAATCAAAATCTAGAAAAAAAGAACATACAATTCAGGTTCATCAATAACTTATATAGTGATGGAAACCCAAATCATTCTTGAAAATTACGTCTCAGAAGACCTCCCATGATTACCTGATAAGGTAGTTCAGTTACCCGCTCAGGGTAGGTGGTACTCTTTAGGTGCTCCGGCTCCCTCTACACGAAAACTGACCACGATGTAGCTGAAATACTGCTGAAATTGGCCTTAAAACATAGTTATAGTGAATTAATTCGCTCCAGTTGGCTTCATAGTTTTTTTAAGACAAAATGGCATCTCTTTTGTTTTTAAAAAAGAGACAAAGATGGCCATTGGCATCTTTCCTATGTGATCCAATTTTTATTTATTAAAAAAAAGGGATCTAGGTGAAAAAAAATTTTGTACTAGGTTATAAAGCTGAAAAGAATCTTAAGCTATCATCTGAAAGTAATTGTATATCGATGTTGACCAAATCAATCACCTTCGTCTACGTACTTACCAATCGCCCAACAACAATAAAAGAGTAAAAAATTGCTTCGATTTCTATCTTTAGATAACGCCCTAACAAAAGTATCAGAAGTGAAAATTCTTTTTGTGAGTACAATCTTACTCAAATGGAGTGTAAGTTGAAGTGCAATCAGTGGAAACATAAACTTCTTTTCATTTCCTTTTCAAAAATTGCATTATCTAACTTTAGAAAACTTTTTTTTTCAAAAGTAAGGAAGGAATATTTACCTCTTGCATAGCTATGTCCCTTAGCTTATTTTTCTTTACAGTTTAGATCCTATTGGTAATTTGTTCTCTATCAGATTTAACACATTTTTGGGTTAATGGATTTCCAAATATTTTGACTTGATCTGCACTTAAGGGACATAAGTTGTCGAAATGTGCATATGCAGAAACAACATTCACAGTTAAACTTCGGTATTTTCTTATTTCAACCCTTTATAAAACTATTGCACATAGTTCAATTAAATCTTAATTAGGGTAATTATTTAAATGGTGTTTAAAATTTTCAGATCTTTAATTCATTTGTTGTATAAAAAACAAGAACTCTTGTCTCAATTTTGCTCTTATATTGGATAGTTTAATTTAAATAATAACATTATGATTTCATTCCAAATTCATTTTGGATTTGACAAGCTGGTTCTATTTGATTCAAATCATAACATTTTATTAACATTTTGAGTTATACCAAATTTAATTTTGGATTTGATTAGCTGCTTCTATTTGATTGTTTGATTTAAATAACAACATTTTTATTTAATTTAAAATCTATATTTTGATTTGAGTTTCTAGTGCTCCCTCTACATAAATTATTCGAAGCGTCGTTCATGTTCATCAATAAATACAATTATGTGTGAAAAGATTTTCAATGTGTATGTATGTGTAATGAGAGGTGTGTGAAGGTTATATACCCTCCTTCAGAGCCCTTAATCGGTAATAAAATATTCTTGTTCTTATTCATAATACTATACTATTTTACAACAATCATTGTTCCTAGAACATTGTTCATCAAAAGGCCTTTGTAATTCCCATGGGAACAAGTTATACACTTCTCACGACAGATCTTTTTCTTTCCTACAAAATGGAATCATCAAAAAACTATGATCAATGATTTATATCAATTTTCAATTATAAAAGCAGGTATCTTGACGACAATTTTACTATTTACTATTTACAATTCCCATATTATTTTATCACGTTAACAGAGTTGTCAAGAGCCGAAGTCTATGAGACAAAAAGACTAATCAGGTGGAACCACCCTAAAGAATTGTTGACCGCAATGGTCCTGACTGGATACAGATGGTGGGTTAAATCTGTTCTATGGCGTGCCGAACCTTCCCTTCCATTGCGATAGTGCCCGGTAGCAATTTAACAGCAATTTCTATTGAAAGGTCGTAGAGAGTTAAAAGAAATTATCATCACAGTACTCAGTGAAAAAGGAATCTTGAATCAGAGTTTTGACCGAAGCTTCAATTTTTTTCCACAAAGGACTGATATCAAGTAACTGTCTAATGAGAAAGTCTGTATAATTTGTGCTAGCTCTCGCGTAATGAATAAATTGTAAAACATACACTCCGTAAGCAGAAGAATCAGGAATATAAATGTACGTGTTAGGGAAATAGATAATTTTGACATTAAAAACGTCCCTCTTCTCGTAAATTTTAGTACTGGTATTACCTTTTCTTCAAATTCCAGATGATGTCCAAAAAGATGTAAATCTAGTGGTTTCTATCGTTTCCTCTATCTCTTTAGTTCTGCAAAAGATGCGTAATTAATGGAAAGAAAATCATCAATATATATTTTGGTATGCAAACTCGCTGTTGATAAATAGCACATCCAAATGAGACAAATATATTATCAATTAGAAAATCAAGCTTTCTGCACACCTGTGTTTCATCGTTGCATACTTTTACTTGTATATTGGTTTTTGAAAAAAAATGTGGATTTATAAAATAAAGCAACATTTTTTATCAATTTTTATTTATCTTTTTTAATTTTATATATTTTTTTTTTATTTTTATTTATTTATTTTTTTTTTTTTGCTAATACTTTTGATTCGTGATTTTAGTTTATCATGAGGAATCGTTGTTCGTTGTATACAGATTTTCCAATAAATCCTTCGAATTTTTAAGTATCCACACATGATTTATGTCGCTTCGGGCATGAATAGTTTCGCAGTAAGCTTCAGGCGACAGGAATTGGAAACTGAATAAAGCAAACAATGATTATAAACAATGTAATTTTCTAGATCTTACTATCATCATTGAATCTGGTAAAATAATAGCAGGTATCTTGACGGTATTTTTACCATTGAGAATCAACAGTTTTTAGATTATGTCGATATCTTTTATCCGCAAGATAAATTGAATAAAGTGTAACCGGAGAGCATGAATCTCCTTACAAAATTGCAATGGTCACCTCCGGGGATCGAACCCGGGACCTCTAGCACTTCAGCCAGCCACCTTACCGAATAAGCTAAAGAAATATTCCGTTAGCTCAGTCGATTTTTACTGGCTATATAGCTACTACCTACTACAACGTAGGTAGGCTGTCCTGTCACACTTCCCCCACCTCGAGAGTCATCATACTTGCTATGTATGACTCTCAACACACAAATATCACACACAAACCCTGGTTAGCTCCTTCTAACCACCGTGGGTTTTTTGCTGGGCGCCAAATGTAACCGGAGAGCATGAATCTCCCTACAAAATTGACTAATGTCAACTCCGGGGATCGAACCCGGGACCTCTAGCACTTCAGCCAGCCACCTAACCGAATGAGCTAAAGAAATATTCCGTTAGCTCAGTCGATTTTTACTGGCTATATATCTACTACCTACTACAACGTAGATAGGCTGTCCTGTCACAAAAGCTTTGAATTTGGCTCTGGTATGATAAAAAACTAAAATTTTTGATAGCAAGGATGATTTTGATTTCACCATAATTTTTCTTGATTGTGACGTTTCTCTGAGTCAATCTCACGTGGTGCGTATATCTCAAATTATACGATTTGCATACTTTTGTTCTCTCTTGGAGACTTTCATTAATCTAACCTATCACACCAAATTTTGTGACAGGGTTACATAATTCCAAAAATAATAAACTTATGCCCTTTTTCAAAACATTAACATTTGATGTCAACTTATAGCGCGATGCGCAAACGGCTTCTAAGTTATTAATGGCGTTTCTTATCTCCAGTTTTAATGAAATGTCGTTTAAAAATCCCAGAAACTGAGACAAAATAAAAAAACTGGGTAGTAACTTTCATTCTTTACGTAATAAGGGATATCGGCAGGATTTTCTATGTAAATCCATCCAATCAGCTTTCAGTTTTGAGTTTTTATTCAATTCAGATAAATAAGCATTCGTTCTAAAGTAAGAATAAGCATGATAAGAGTTAGATCAGCATCATACAATTACAGCTAAGTATTTACCAGCCCAATAGTCAGACTTGTCTGACATGACAACTTTACCTTGCGTTTTATAGAAATTTGCTGTTTTTATCAAAATTTTAACCACTAAAAAATACTGAGGCTTCTTTCCGTGTATGGCACCCAGTAGATGTCCTCGGTACTGGATTTGGCCTCTTATTTCGATATTGTTGGTAATGAGTACTTCTTTTTGAACAACTTTTGGATTATTGTTTTCCACATTATTTGATTCTAAGGTTACTCCTTTAAACACGTATACAGCATAACGAAATTTTCTGGTTTCATGCAACTTAGGTATTTTTGTATTTATATATTTATCTTTAGAAATAATAGAAAAAGTGCTATAGTAGTCTTTTCTTATATACAAGGTAAGTCTATTGCAAAAGCGAACAATAAACATATATTCAAAATCAATGGATTGACATCTATTTAACATCAATGGATTGGTAGGTATAAGACGGCGTTCATAATGTACTTTTGTACTTTTAATCTTTGTGTGTAACAAACAGCTAGTCATAATATATAATACTAGATTTATTACCTTATATAGACAGACCAGTCAGAGAATTCAAGGATATTGTATTCTAAATGAAGGTGTCCTTTTTCACTTAACAAAAAATGCCGATATAGACACTCTACATGCAATTTGCTAATTCTCATTTTCATTGAAGCTTGGAAATAGATAAGACGGACAGTCAGATTGTGTTGTGCATCCTTAATCGTCGGTCATTGACAGTACTGTCTGAAAGGGAGAAGAAACCAATTTTGACAATAACAATAGATGTTGAAATGTACTTGTCCATCTATATTGATTGTATAAATATATCTTTTGAAACAACAAATACCAAAATTACAGTAAATTTAATTTTCGACAATAAAGATCTTTTCAGCTTAGATAAAATCAAACATTTCTCCTGAAATACGATTACTTTTCAGCCTCACTTTAAAAACTGTTTTTCCAAGTTTTCAAAACAATGGCAGTAGAACACTCTTAATCTTACAAAATGTTTTATCATCTACCATTCTGCTGGCATTGAACTCATTAAATGAATTAAATTAATGGTAGTTATAAATTTGAAGGTGAACATTTTGTTTCTGGCAACAACGGGTTTTGTTTCATCTTTTCTACTTTTTCAAGGCTTTTTATGACAGTCGATTCGAAAAAGGTTATGTCAAAATACAGAATAAAGTACTACATTTATAATGTATCTATTTTTTCTAACACGTGGACAGTTCTGTAAAGTACTACTATGTGTAACTGGAAGGCAAATAATGAGGTGTAAAATTAAAGAGAAGTGAAAAATGCTGACAGAATGCAATCTTTTGAAATAACAAGAAATCGTTATGCTAGTTAGCCTATCGCTGAATTATCAGGTGACGACTAAAGTAGCCACAAGGAAATTTGCCGCGACTTTTCTCCAAATATCTTTATATATAAGTAAATGTTAAAGGATAACATGGCATACACCAATTGATAGCTAATTTTTTTTTTTTCATGTCACGCATTACCATAAGTTAAAAGGTTTTTCCATTGGCCTTCCATGTTATTTTAACAGAAAATTCGAAAACAGAGGGAGTATACCTGGTTAACTGAACACCTGTATTTATTGTTATCATGCCCTGGGGTCTACCGATTGACCAAAACACGTGGGTCGGGAGTTAATCTCGATTGCGAAGCAAAAATATAATTATGTAATTACTTGACAAAGTGTCAACAAAAACCTTTCACCCGTAAACAAATTTATTTTAATAAAAGTAAATGGTAACTGGAAATTGGTTCTGCAAATTTTTTTCTCAGATTTACCTAAACATTTTTATGTATCAAAGTTCTGTTTTTTAAGCATCCTAAATGCAAATAACTTATCCATCGGCAAATTGCATTTTGTGTTTTTTCATTGGTTTGTTAGTTTGCGTAAATCATTCATCAATCACTCCCACGCCGAATTTCTTTAAAATTTGAGTGAAATTAACATTAAGGTCTATGGAAAATATTTTTATTTGAACTTTGATTATTTCGTTAAATATACCAAGAGTAGCGGCAAAAAAATAAAAAAGGGTACATATATGTTTTATTAGGGTCTTATTTAATAAAAATAGCTATTTAAGCTGCGGCAAATTTCGTTGTGCGTACTTTAATACAAACTTTTCACATATACTTGGCTGTTCCAAACGCAATTTTGAAGTCTTTATCTATCTCGTTAACTAGCCTTGATACAATTTTATGATTTATATATATAACAAAATACCGAAATTATACTGTTAAGTTTCTGCATATGCAGATTTATTTCATATATCTATCAATTTAATATAATATAATTATCTATCTATTTAATTCAAACATGGAATAAAGAATTTTCCTTAATGATTCGCTTTTTTTCTTCTAAATCTACAAATTGATACTCAATAATGGGTCTCAACCACTAAACCAGTTTGGTACTGACCTTTCTTAATTCCACAACTCATATGACACTTTAACTTTGACTATCTTTGACTTGCATACCTTACCAACAAGCAAATCTTAGTTCAGTAAATGGCCAAGTTCTATAATCACAGTTTCTATTACATAGTTGGTGTTTTAACCTTAAAAAATTCTCAATGATTGAATGTTTGAACGTATTCTTTTGACTTGTTGGTGTAGGATGAACTCTAAATACAATTAATACTGGTAAGCCAAATACAAATTCCATTTCAGGGAATTGTAACTACAATGTCTGATAACATACTACAGCAGCAGGTGAGCTTATGAACATAATGGTATCATTTAGATTTGGTATACCCTGAATCCAGAATGAGTAAATCAAATATATTTGACAAAAAACGTACAACAATCAATACAAAATTTGGCGAAAAGTACAAAAAAGTTAAAAAGTTAATCCAGGAATCGCATATACTGTTGGGAATCAAGATCATTCTTTTTCATTATATCTCAGCATACCTATATATCAAAATGGACAAAATTAACATCAATATTCTCATTTCATCCGTTGTTAAGTAACTGATTCGTTCCAGTTTGGAGGCAAAATGCCAGTATACCACAAGGTTGATTGTTCCTGCAGGTTCCAATTTCAAGCTGGCTATTTTTTTAATAGTCTGTAAAAAGAAAAAAAGAATTAAGTCAAAATTGAAAGATCTGGACGATAAATATGTTTCGCACTAAGTTATAAATCTGTAAGGAAAGTTTCTAACATCTGAAGAAATCCTGTAACTGTGTTCAACAAAACGAATTAGCCAAGTCTAGCACTTTCCTATACGTCCTAACCTTTACCCTATGACTTACTGCTCGCTCAAACAATAATAAATGCATGGAAAAATGCTCCCTTACTACTATCCACTAGATTTTTATTTAAACTTCACAATTCTTTTTTTTTTACAAAAACCGTTTTATTTCGTTTTTCTAGTTCCTCCTCTACTATATATAATCTAATATACCCATTTAACCAGTGTACCTCCTTTTATAAAGGAGTTAATGAAAAAAATTAAAACGATACGATCGCAGCACATTCATTAGTAGTACGATGCAACGTATAAAGCAAATGTCACCAAGCGTAATTATTTTGTTTCCTGTTTCTAAATTTTGTCCGTTATATTTTCATTGATTTACATTATTGTTTGTTAATTTTGCAAAATCTGTTGTTTTAATTTCATGTCTGTTAGTTTTAATTTCGAATCTGTTGATTTCATTTTCAACTGTTCACTTTAAATTAATGTTGTTAGTTTTTATTATTGATGTTCGTGTACGTCCGTTAGTTTTACTTTAGAGTCTGTTGATTTTGTTTAAAACCATTTTTTCAATTATTTTTTATGGTTGTTGTTCGTTCCCTTTTACATATTTTTGTCCTTTTCAACACACTTAATTCTTCTCATTTACCATTTGCAAAAATCATTGTTGCTAGACTTTACTGTAATGATACGAATAAGGCATTGATTCTCATGCTCAATTACCAAGTTATTGGAATTCCAAGGGGTACAAACTGTGCATCTCTTACAACAGATCTTTTCATTTTCTGTTGTGAACGGGGCTTCATAAAAAAAACTACAAAATCTAATACTAGTAATAAGACTCATAAACATTTACTTTTATGATAAAGTTATTTCAGTTTTAAATAAAAATAGCAGATGTCTTGATTATATTTTTACCATTGACAATCCTTAGATTTTAGATTAGGGTCGATTCAATAAATGTATCCATACCTGAGCTTCTTGACCAATCAATTGCAGTGATTTTGTGACTGATTCATTGTTTTCTTCTATACCAATAACTGGCAGTTCCTTTGTCAAAAGATTACAAAATTTCAAATAGCGATGAAACCCAACATTCACGCCTCTCAACTTCCAAAATGCATGAATATCACGCATTATATCGATTTTATTTCCATGAATTATTAATGCATGGAGTTTTTGTTCTTAGTCATTACCAAAATTCATTTGGCAATAAATGTAATTTGTTTGCATCAATCCTACACTAATCTAGTGTTTCGGCGGGTTTAAGGCATAATATCATAAATTTTAGCATTATGCCAATTATTTTAATATTTCTAGATATAGGTCCGCCATCATCAGGGATTGCCCCATATCATATAATTTAGTTTTTTACTTTTGTTGATGTAAGCAGATCTGCTAAATTTTTGTGCCTTTTATAAGAAACCATTGGCTTATCTGTACATATTTGATTACAAACCACATCCGTTACCGAAGGTCAACGAATAATGAAGATGATTTACAAGAAATTCTTGAAAAGTTCAAATTGAACTTCTCAAAAGGGGATATAAGAAATGTGAAATTATTTCATGTTTTAATGACGCGTTAATAGGAGATCCAAAAGCATTGATAAAAACAAGTGAGGGTAATTCAAATGTCAAGGAAATTTCCTTGGTAATGACCACAAAATATAATCCATGTGTCAGAAAATTGCAAGAACATATACTAAAATACTGGCACCTTATAGATAATGATGTGGTTTGTAATCAAATATGTACATATAAGCCAATGGTTTTTTATAAAAGGCACAAACATTTAGCAGATCTGCTTACATCAACAAAAGTAAAAAACTAAATTATATGATATGGGGCAATCCCTGATGATGGCGGACCTATATCTAGAAAGATTAAAATAATTGGCATAATGCTAAAATTTATGATACTATGCCTTAAACCCACCGAAACACTAGATAAGTGTAGGACTGATGCAAACAAATTACATTTATTGCCATATGAATTTTGGTAATGACTAAGAACAAAAACTCCATGCATTAATAATTCATGGAAATAAAAATCGATATAATGCGCGATATTCATCCATTTTGGAAGTTGAGAGGCGTGGACGTTGGGTTTCATCGCTATTTGAAATGTTACATTGTGTATGAATGTACACACTTTGTCTGTTTCCGTCCACATTTGAAGACATTGTGTTTTCTTTAACACAGCAACTGACAAAAGATAAACACTTTACAAACTGACAGTGAGGACAGATTTATTGAATCGGTTCTATTTCGATATCATTTATACACAAAGACTGAAACTGAATGAAGCAAATAGCGATTTTCATTTGATTTCACTATGAATTGAAGCTACTCTTACTATCAAATCATAATTGCACAACAAGGTTACAGATTTCAATAGTTTTATAGAAGATATGAACATTTGCTGTCAATTTATGGCATGACTCGCAAATCGTCTATTTCTTATGATGTTTTTATGCTTCGTTTTTACGGAAATATTGTTTTAAAATCACAGAAACTGAAAAAAGAATTCAGAACCTTGGATGCAACTAACTTTGTTTAGGTTATTTGGGGTATTCTGCGTGAATTCTTGGATATGCTTTTGGTCCCGATGACCTGGAAATTTTACAGCCTATTCTGGCCTCTCACTGATACTGCAGATTTTTGTCTCGCCCGCGACGAAAGTCGCGGAAAGTGAGGCATATGCGTACAAAGTATGACGGCGGCGTAAACTTTCATGTGAAGATTTTGTGATTAGTTCACTTTCTCGGTAACTATAAGCGGTAGGTCAATGATATTTGGTATAAAGGTTGGTCTTGTGTAGTACATGACAGTCTACTATATGGCTCAATTTCACGGTCCAATGAACATGTTAAGTTTTTGTGCTTAGTTTAGTTTCTCAGTAACTATAAGTGGTAGGTCAATGGTATTTGGTATGTTAGTTGGTCTTAGATAGTACATGACATTATGTCATATGGCTTTTGTCCTTGACCTCAATTTCACGGTCCAGTGAGCAAGTTAAGTTTTTGTGATTAGGTCATTTTCTCAGTAATTATAAGTGGTAGGTCAATGATATTTAGTTTATATGTTGGTCTTGCATAGTACATGACAGTCTGCTATATGGCTATTGTCTGTGACCTCAATTTCATGGTCCAATGAACATGTTAAGTTTTTTGTGCTACGTTAAGTTTCTCAGCAACTATAAGTGGTAGGTCAATGATATATGGTATATAGGTTGGTCTTAGGAAGTTCATGACAGTCTGTCATATGGCTTTTGTCCTTGACCTCAATTTCACGGTCTAGTGAGAATGTCAAGTTTTTGTGATTAGGTCATTTTCTCAGTAACTATAAGTGGTAGGTCAATGATATTTGGTTTATATGTTGGTCTTGGCATAGTACATGACAGTCTGCTATATGGCTTTTGTCTCTGACCTCAATTTCATGGTCCAGTGATCATGTTAAGTTTCCAAGTACTCTATTAATGATGTAAGTTCCATTATATTAGGCATGTGGGTTTGTCTTAGATGGAAAATGACAGCCTGCTATTCGGTTTTAGCCCTTGACCTCATTAACATGTTTGGTTTTTCAGTATATATCAGTGGTAGGTCATTAAAATTTGGAATTTTGGTTTTGGGTGATATGTAACAGTCTGCTATATTGCTTTTGTCAGTTACTCTAATTTCACAGTCCAATGAACATGTTAAGTTTTCTGATTTAGGCAGTTTGAGTTTTCACATCAATTTTGCGATCAAGCAGGGACGGGCGAGACATCAATTTGGGTCCACGCTTGTTACTATACTGATATACAGGATGCTTATTTACCAAACAAGTCAGGATATTTTTAATTTGTTTTTTTTCCTTGTTGTGCGATATAGTGTTTGACCAACGAAATGCAATACCTAATGAACGGAGATCTTTTGGCCTCATAATGGCTAACAGTAGCGGATTTAGNTCCGGAAATATGTTTCCGGTCCCCTTTTTGAAAAATTAAGGGACCCCTTTAGAAGAAAACCTGGATCCGCAGTTCTATATTCTCTGATATTTGTATTCACACGAACATCAATAAACACACATAGTTTCAAGTAACATATTTATTGTTATTATAGTCATTATTCTTATTTTTTAAGCTGAAAATTAAAAAAACATAACCACTGACAGCTGGGTCATCAAAACTCTTTAAAGACTAGGTGTACTGTGATTTTATCTTAAAAAAAACTTTAGTCTTCTAAATACATTCATTTGCAAAATGTCAGGCCAAGAGTTGAACTGCATTTAAAAGTTGCATAGGCTAATAACACCTGCTTTTTTATGCACTGTATTATCTGATATCTAGTCAATCAACGATAGCACTTCATTTGAACCGGGCACGTTTTGGAATAAAAAAACAAAATCATATTCTTTATATCAATAACAAAATGTGAGCGTAAATCATGACGTGTCCGGTACTAAAACACGCAATATTGCTATAATATTGATAATTCATTGTATATTATCTATTCTGTTGATTGGCAAGACTAAATAGTATTTAATTAATTAAACAGAACAAACCGAACACTTTGTAAGATAAAATAATGTGACTTACTGGTGGGAAATCCATTAATGTTCTCTTAGTCTACCGTTCCGGATCACTAGAAGTGATATAAGATGTACATACCATTGGATCGTAAAATGCACCATTATGCCATTATATATTCATTTGTACCGAATTACAGACATGAAACCAATTTGGGTTATTGCAATACAAAGCATAAAACTATAACATAAAGACATAAACAAGTATAAAGGAAATATAAATCAGCTCAAGCTCTCCTCTCATCAGTTCTTTATGATAAACTTTATATAGAATAGCCCTTTTCAAAAACTGTTGTTATCTTTTCCTGGATTTGAATGGAGGTACAAACACTCTTCGCTTCCGGTTATTACTCGTACGGTTGACTAACAATACACAACCTAAACCTTGAATACAATTTAATTTAACAACATTATTGCAGTGTTACAGTAAACAATGACATGATAATCTAAATATGAACAGTTTTATGAACTATGTTCAGGATGAACAACACTTGCCGTGTTGGGTTGATAACCGGAACTGTTTATTTGTACTTAAATGCCGAAACCGAAGGGCGGACCAAATGATTTTGGAAAAGGCCTTATCGAGACTTTCGAGAGAAAGGCTTTAGAGTAAAAAATTTGGTCTTTGTTTTTAAATTTCTTAATTTCTAACTTCGATGGTTTGTTCTATGACTCTGGTTTTTAATATTGACTGACCAATTTTACACAGGCTCATATTTATCAAATAAATCATGGCAACGAGGGACACATGGCAGTTCATGGACCTGGTGGTTATCCAAAAAATATACACTTGGTTATAAATATGGAATAATCTTATTTTCTGCGCCAAACTTCGAGGTTTGGAAGCATTATGCACAACACAAAAGTGTGTGGATGAAAGAACAATACTTTGCTTTAAACATTGTTTTCTAACAGTGAAGTACGAAAGTGTTTGATTCTACGAATTAATCAGGCTACTTCTTCAACCCGTTCTGAAACCTACATTTTGTTAAAAAGGGACATTTTTTAAATCAAATAATTTCCCCAAAATGCAATTTGTATTTCGATGCCCATCATGTACAAGAATGATTTGAGGGATAATTTCAGCGATTTTAATGGATAATTTGAATTTTTGAAAACAAACAACCTTTAAATATCTTAGGCATTCTCAACAAAAAATATTCCATATTTATACCAAGGGTATATTTATGGACCGAAGCGAAGTTTTTCATATTGGTAAAAACTGCAGTATATGAATGATAAGTTAATAGGGTTTAGGCCCAACTTCAATGCTTACTTCTTACTTAGTGAGGTGTAACATATAGTGTGCTTAATGTCCATCTGCTTTTGTCTAATTTATGTTGATGCCCTTGTATTGGGCAAAAGAAGAAAGGCGATATGTCTTCTGCATATGTTGTTGTGTACTGGTATGTAATAATAGTTTGATGTCATCAGCTTAGTCTTCTAAGGCAGTGCCTATTTTCAATCTTATTTCCCTTCTTGCATCACTAGTTGCTTTTCTCACTACCCAGTCTATTACCAACTATATAAAAAGTACAGCTGACATGATACGTCCCTGTCTAACTTGAATACGACGCTGTTGTTCTCTACACTACCTGTTAAGTTGATTTATAGCTCCTGGTAATGTTAATATTTTCATAGGGGTTCTATAAGTTCTTGATATCTTCCCAAGGGCTCTCTAAGGCTGTCTTAAAATCTACAAAGTTGATGTAAAGCTGTCTTTGTCATCTAGTGCATTTTTCAAAGGTATTACGCTGAACAAATACTTGATCAGTACAGTACACTTTCTGGATCCTGCTTGTTCTTTCCTTAGGTAATCATGTTTTGCTGTAGAAATTCTGTTCATAATTATTTTGGCTTACCTTGCTGCAGATGGAAGAGAAAAACCACACCAGTGATTGAAGTCGTTGATTACACATTTCTTTGGTATTCTGATGAAGGAACCCTAGCAAAATTAGTCATGCATTCTTTTGAGATTCCAAATATGTGTATTTCAAAACATGATGCAGAATCAAAGCTGAAATTACAGTGTCTGTCTTTTACAACTCTGCATTCAGATTGTCAGGTCCAGGAGCTTTTCCATTCTTTAGAAATTTTATTGCTGTCACTATTTTTCATTTTTTTGGAGGAGATGTAACTATATTTATTTGTTTTCTTCTACATCAATAGTTTGTCTTGGAGGTGGTCTGTTATTTCTTTAAAGTGTTCAGTCTATCTTGCATGTTGTTTGATCACTTTGTTCAGTTCATTGGCACTATTTTTGCCACTTACGTTTGATTAGTTTATAAGGCTGGTCTTGCTTTTTCTTTTCGCTGGCATTTTCAGCTTGTCTAGCAATATTTTCAAGTTGAGATCTTTTATCCTTCCTTGCTAGCTTATTCAACTGTATGTCAGCTACTCTCTTTTCATCTATTCATCTTTATGCTTTTATTTCATCTGCTCTGACGTTCTACCCAATCCCTTCAGTTTTTATTGTCTTTTGTTCTATAGAGTCCCACCTGGTTGGTATAAGTCACTTTTTCTTTGGTATGTTGCTCTCATAAACCTTTGCAGTTCTTACTGGTAATATCATATATGCTGCCTGCTGTTTCTTGTGGCTCTGTAACTAGAGCTCAAAATATTTTTCTGGGAATTATGACAAAAGTGCTTCTAGTTCCCTGTTATTTAAGTCTGTCAGTGTCAAAACGTTTCTTTTGTGTTATTTTTTTTTTTGTCTGTAGTTCTCGGCTTTAATGTCAATTGGGCAATGACTAGGTGGTGATCACTTCGGACATCCGCACTTCTTTGGAATTGAACCTTTATCAATGATCTTCTCCATTTTCCATTTATTTAGATATGATCAATTCGGTTTCAGTCTTTCCCGTTGGTGATTTCCAAGAAATTGTTAAATTTTACTACGCAGTGCATTACACATATGTTTACCATTCTAAACCATAAATATGTTTATTTCCCCAGCTGTGTTTTTACATAAATCGTTCTATTTCACTGTTTTCATATCTACTTATTACGATGAGAATGTCATCACCAGGAGATGAGATGATTTCAGTTTGTAAATGATAATAGATGTCCACGCTATTTTCTTCTCTGTCACTTGTTGGTGTATATCACTGGATTACTGTCATGTTTTGTGAGTTTAGTTGTTAATAACCTGCTGTTAATTTGTTTTCTTTCTATCATTTTTTCTCATTCCTTTCCTTAGTATCTAAGCTACATTCTTCTCTTCAGGGATAAAATACAGTTTCCTATCTTTCCTAATCCCTTCCATCTGCTCTCACTCACTCTAAGTATATGAAAGGTTATATTGCCTTATTTCCTATGTTTTCTGTGATAACTTGCCTGTTTCGTACATGATATACACATTTCTGGTTTTGCATTTGGGACTGAGAATTTCTTTCATTCTATTTTCTTACCTGGCTTTCGCTACCAGCAGTGAATGTCTCTACGCTCAAACGAAATTAAATTCTTTGTTACTATTTCCGTAAAATATTTTGCTAGCCCGGCGCTAAATCCCCAACCTGGACAAACAGGGAATTTTAAGTCGAGATCTCCTTCCTCTTGATTAATTGCTGATCAAAGCTTACGAGTCAAATCTACCTGGATTGGTTCTTCTCCTAGATGAGATCTGCTGTCCGACTATTTGACCTATAGCTGTTTACTAGGATTGCAGGCACAAGGGCATATCCGCACACCAGCAGGCCATGCATTCTGTGAATCTAGAGATCTTGCCTGTCTGGGTTACCTCAAGAACGACCAATATCTACGTAACATATGTCTTACGGTATGAGAGGCTATGGTTGGCAATGAAAACTTACGCACCTGGTTTCCTTTTCACAGCAAGATGTTATCAAACAGTGTAGCTGAAAGCGAGAGTGATAAGCAAAGACATGCATAGACACTACAACACATACACACTTTCATTTGGTAGATGAAATTCGAAGATGTTAACTTTGAGTGTGTAAAAATATTAACCCCGCCTCCAGATCTAACTCCATTGAGACCCACTAGTTCAATGAAAACTATATGATGTAAAGACTTTACGAACATCATGTCCTCTCTCGAAATGTCTTATGTAAACTTCAAGTCTCCAAATAAAATTTATGCTTAATTATCGTATAAAAATAACCGTGTTGGGAACTTGGAACATCAGAGTGCCACTAATGATTGAACTAATGATATGAATTTGTTTCAAGTTAATTTAAACCCAATAAAGTTAGTAGATAGCTGTAAAAATGACGAATCAGAAAATAAATACATGTAACTCTTAATGTGGCTAGTATAAACATGTTTCTACTGTTTTGTTTAGTAATAACAGGAAATCACTAATCACTTAACATATATACATGTAATATGGTCAAAAATGACTTTCCGTTTAGTTTATACTGGATATCGCAAAAATGATAAAAATGAAATTATTGTTGGAACTTGAAAATGAAAAGCAACAAGGAATGCAAACTTCAAAATCGCGATCATATTTTAATAGTTGTTTCTTAATCTTGACAAGTCTTAGGGATAACTGCCATGTTATTATGAACGTTAGATGAATTTTGTCGGGACAAATTGGGACACATGATTCCCCATACTGTTTGTATATCCAAAAATATTGACTTGAACGTTTTTGCGACTCATTTAGGTCTCTCCCACCAAAGTGGGAAGCTGCTACTGTTTTTAGTATTTTTCTGATGCATTTACAGCGATTGTGAAGGTTACATCCTTAAGGAACGGACAGGTGGGTGTCTTTCTCCCTTCTCCCGTCCTTTGCTCCTCTCTTCCGTTCCCTCTCTCTTTTGTCCCTTCATTCTCTCCTTTCTCCCGGTCTCCCTTTCATATAACCTTTTCTCCCTTCTTGATTCTTTCTTGTCCATTTTCCCTTTTCTTCTGTCCCCTTTCTCATTTCTCTCGCCTATTTCTCCTTTCTCCCGACCCTCCCTCCTTTCTCCTTGTTGTGCTTTTACCCTGTACACTCTCATCTTTAATACACGATAGGGTCTTTGCATCTTAAGTAAACACATTCTAAAATTCTAAAATCTGTATTGCCTGGGCACGGGTTGTGTATTCTTTGGTGTATGCATGAAATCATGCTAAACCCTTCACGGGAAAGGATCTAGATGGAAGCTGTATACTGAGGGCACATAATTTTATTTGTCAGTTAATAATGGGTCTTGAGCTGGCATGTCAGTTAACTGCTATAATAGTCTTTTGTGATTTCATGTTTATGTCCGTATTTAGTTCTTTCAGTTTCATTTTTCACAATTGACTCGGTCCTAATGCTAAGTGAATTTTACTGTCGTTACTATTGTTTTTTATCACATTGGCTAGGGGAGGGTTTGGGCCCAATAAAACTAGTTTACCCCCGCCGCAGCAGGTTTGCGCATGTCTAAGTCAGGTAATTTATTAAGCCTTTGTGCGTCTTGTCTGTTTTCTTCTTAGTTTACTTTATGTCTGTAGGAGTCTAGGATGGTGTTTATTTCACTGAAGTTGATTACTCTTTATTTAGGGGTCGACTTCGACCTGCTGTTGGGTGTGGGGTTTCCTCACCGTTCATTGAAGATCTTATGGTGGCTTTGAGTTGTTATTACTCCCCTTTGGGTCGTTGTCTCTTTGACACATTCCCGTTTCCCTTCTTTTTTTTCGACCAAGAATCAGAAATGTTTGGGGTCAATTCCACTGAAATCTTGAATCATCTATTTACTGCATATATTTACTTAGTAACGAAGTTACCTGTACAAACAACATGCAACTTTTAAGACTCTTTTTTCCATTAGAGATTTCTAAATTGATAATAATCTTATGTAGAACTTATTAATAAGCTAACGATTTTAAGCACTTGTCGGTAATTTGTTATTCCATACTTCAAGCACACTCCATTCCAAGAGTGTAGCCCAGTGATACAGCTCATGAGTGCTGTCCAAGAGATCAGTCCATGATTCCAGTCAAACCGTCCAGTACAGTCCAGGTTAGGGACCGACCGTTTAACCTGAAGGGGGGGTTTATGTTTTTTTTTTCTGGGCAGAAAATTTTTTATTTTTTGCACGCGTATCAACAAAATATTTTTTTTCAAAATTAACATTAAATTTTTGGGCAGGAAGCCTCATTCAGAAATTTTTTTTTCATCATTTTGGCAGCCAAATTATTTTTTTCACATAAAATCAGATCCAAAATATTTTTTTTAGAAAATAACCATAGCCNCCCCCCCCCCCCCCCCTTTTCAAGTTAAATGGTCGGTCCCTTGTACATTTTTCCGATGCCTTTTCGATATAATTGACAGTTTGGTTATGCTTAATATCATTTGACATTTTTCCTTCATTGGCAAAGAAAGTGTCACTTTTATCACTTTTATGACACTTCAAACGTTTCAATATTAAAAAAAATATTGGTTAAAAAACTAATTTGTGCTCAAAATGTACAACATATACACATGCAATGTTTCACTATTTATATTCAAAAAATGAAAATTCACATTAAATCAAAAACTTACAAGCACACAAAAAATGTATATATTTGAAAAATAAAGAAATTTGTGTTCAAAACTTATGTATTTAAATGCAATATTTTTCTATTTATATAAAAAAAAAGATATATATATATACATTCAATAAAATAGTATTCTGGGTTCTCTCTTACTTGACATGAATTCCATTGCAAGGCTTTATCAACAACCATCTGAATCGAAACACGACCGATGTTGTTCAATTATTTGTAAGCAACGGCGATGGGATGGGACCAAATTTGAACCTAAACAAATGTGTTCCCATCTAACCTTCTTGACAGGTCAAATAGTGTGGTGTCATGACTAATTGTTTGTTTCTTTATCAGTAACTGACATTGGACAGTTCCTTTATTTAAAAATGACAAAATGCTACATTGTGAATGATTATACACAAATTTTTATGATAATTGTTTCTTTGTTTAAAAAATGACAAAATGCTACATTGTGTATGATTATACACAAATTTGAATGTTTCACCCTTACACACAGGCTTTTGGTGATTAACTTCCGCAGATTTGCAGTGGACTTTGCAGCTAATTTATTGCGAACAGTTTGCAGTAAATTTACTGCGAACAGTTTGAAGTAAATTTGCGGCGACTTTTTACCATGCAAATTAGGTTTGCGGCAGACTTATAGCAAACATTTACACTGGTTGGTTTAATGTGAACTCATGGTGACTTCAAGATAAAGAACAACAATAAAAGCGTTGTTCCATTGCTTGATTTTACCATGTATTTGTAGAGACTTTGTCTCATTTGCATTTACTCTGTATCCCTTCATTGTTAATTATGGTGTACTTTCTGCAAACTTCTGGCAGACCAGTTGCGATCTTTTGGCAAACTTCCCGCAAACCTCTGGCGTACTTGTGCGAACTTTTTGCGTACTTTACTGTGAATTTCTGGGATGAGGGTTAGCATAGTGACAAGAATTGTGGTAGATTACTCCTGGCCAGAAACATTGCCAAATAGTAGTTTACAGATTGTCACAGGTGTTTCTTGAAAGAAACCATATCTAAGACAAGCTGTAGCGGAAAAAACATTATAAAATTTATATGAATTTCATTGTAAAGTATCAAAAATTATTTATAAGATTAAAATAATTTACTGAAAAGGTATAATGTAAATTTTAATCTGCAAAAAAATTTTGTTTTGAGATGATAATATATCTTTAAGATAGAATTTTCTTAAATCATATAATTTCTGATAAATCTGTATATCAATAAAAATTAAAGGTGTTTTCCCAATGTTTTTGGTGACGTTTTGGTTTCTTATCAATGGCTGCAGCAAACTTGTTGCAGACTTTACTTCAGTTCGCTGAAAGTTCACCGCTACTAGCGAATAACGGTGTACAATTTTTTCCCTTTCGGTGTAATAAATTGTTTGCTGCAGACTTGCAGTACATACACCGCAAGTTTGTGCATACTCTATAGTTTGATAAGGACATATTTTATGATATTATTTCTTTGTTTAAAAAATGACAAAATGTTACACTATATACACAAATGTGTATATGTTTCCTTTAACATTTGATGACATTGTTTCTTTGCTTTAAACAGAAGCTGATAAAAGACACACACCTCACAATCTTCGAAAGGGCCAGATTTATTGAATCAGTGATAAGAATCAAGTATAAAAAAAGATATTTACATTTAAATTTTGATAACAAGTCTTTCAGATTTTCAAGAAATTAAGAAAAAATTGGACAAAAAGGATGCTGTTCCATAATATATATATATATATAATAAAAAAAAAACTGCAGACTCCCATAAAAATTAGCAATGGGGTATACATTGCAAAAATATCTACCTGCTGATATTATAACAGAATTCCACACAAAAATATCAAAAGGGCTGGAGAATCATAGTCTAGAGACATTCCACTTTAATTAAAAAACTGTAGAGGAACTGAGAAATAAAGGAACTGACAAATAAAGCAAGCTCGACAATTTTTCACAATAGTTTTTTTAAAGCTAAAATGATTTTATAAATCCATGCAATTTTGCCTATCAATGAAACATTAATATAAATATAGTTATATATGTTTAATTCTGTATAGAAGAGTAAACGAGAATCTGTTATTAAAGAGAAACTTGTTGTTGCTGACTTTTTCTGAAAACCAGTTATGATAAAAGAGACCCCCCTTTTTCTCCTCACTTTGTAAATTTAAAAATAGCTGACAGTGGTCATGTGATTTTTGTTTTGGTCATGTCACGTGACAGTTTAATGAATTAAATATAACCTCGATGCTGGTCAGCTGTTTTTCAGCAGTCTTTGTTTCTTTCTCTCTCAGGGTAGGTGGTTCTTGTTTGTAAGATTACATTTCACCAAAAATAGCACACTGGAATTTACCTGTAACAATATTTCACATACATATTTATTACGCATTAAAGCCGGTACATTTGTCCTTGTCCTTGAATGATATGTGAACTGTGAAAATGAAAGAAAACTGACGTGAAACAAAGTGGTTTTAAAAATGGAATGATATATAAGATAAAAATAAATTCACGTAAAGTGTAAATAATATGCAAGAAGTGCACGAGGAAACTAATTATGTTGAACGTGACTACGAGTTATTTTTACCTAGAAATCTTTCTTATGCAGAGGAGAGTGTTTTAGACAATTATTCTGTTTCTAGCAATTTCGTAACAAGCAGGAAGAATGTGAACGAAAAATCATCAGCTTTTGCTACTAAAACTAAGCTCGTGTACAAAATTTTAAGAGATACAATGTCTGGATTTAGAGATTGTGTGACATTCAATGGGAGGACGGCGGATTTGGAAGCAGACGATGGATTAGCAGGTACGCAATGTTTTATTGAAAAAGATTCAAATTTTAATTCAAACGATTCAGATTTCAGTGAAGAAGGTGTATTTGTAAATATGATCGACGATTTGGATTTAGAATCAAATTGTAAATCAAATGAAAGCGATGAATGCTACGCGGATTCGATCAATAGCCCGGTTGATGATGAGGACAACCTTGGCGAAGGACATGAGGCACTAAAGGGAGTTTCTCCGATTGATGATACAATGCATACTTCAAAATCAAATTCAATTGATGGAAAATATTTACCTCGCTTAAAAGTTGATGGCAAACAATTTAGTTTTGATCAGAGTAGTTTGTTTGGATCTCAAAAGTCTATATCTGAATTGTTGGCAGAAGATGAAAATGTGAAATATGAAGACTCTGAATTTAATTTTTCTAAAGCAGAACTCAGAAAATCGTCCTCTTTAAAGAGTAATAAGACTCCTCCGGGAACACCAAGTAGGAAAAAGATGGTACGGTTCGCAGACGCCATGGGTCTTGACTTAGAAGACGTGCGACATGTTCTTAATTTAGAAGCTCCCCCCAAAATACCAGCATCTGCAATGTCTGATCTCAAAACTGGTCTTGATGAGGATAGAAAAACTGTTGGAAATAGGTATTTAGCCCCTTGTTTTTCTCAACCGGGTGCTCAGGATGACTTCATACATACCGTTATAGCATCAAAGGTGCGCCTAGAAAATGCCGTTATAACCCAGATGACAATAACTGGTTTTGTTAGAGTGGCAAACATTGGATTCCATAAATTTGTTAGGATTCGATACAGCACAAACAGTTGGGCTACATTTCATGACATTTCAGCATCGTACGTGCAGAATTCGTGTGATGGGCCCACGGATAGATTTTCTTTCAGTATCGTCGCACCCGATTCTATTGGTGTACACTGTAAACTAGAATTTGCCATATCATATAAAGTAAACGATACTACATATTGGGACAATAACTCTGGACAAAACTATGTGTTTGAGTGTTTTGCCAAGACAACACCTACAGAAAATGAAGATTCGTGGGTTCATTTTGTGTAGTTTATAAAAAAAATATTTTGAGGATATCCGCCGGGTACTAAAAATACCACAGATAATGTAAGTGGAAGTCCTTTATTGTGATAACCTAATAATTTCCCGGATTAAAAAAATATAATAGTACACATTTTGCAGTGTGTAGTCGTGTACAACCACAAACTTCCTTTTTAAAAGTACACACATGTATAGAACAAAAGGAATTTTTTAGGAGTGGTGTATATCGAATTTATAAGACCGTAATGAAGAAACGCTGGCCTGTATCAGAGAAACATAGGTCCATGTAAATGGAACTGTTTGAAGGGGAAAGACCCATTCTACCCCCACCGGAATCACGCAAATCTGTAGAAAACGGAGGGGTATTCTCACTGTATCCCTATGGAAGCCCATGAATCTATTACCAGAGAGCCGGTTTTCTCCCCGCACCTTTCAAACTAAGACTCGTAATTATAAAATATCCGCAGATTTGCTTTTTTTTTTTGTGATGTATTGGTATCACGTATATTCTTAATGATTTTAAAAAATTTCAGTTAAAAGAGAGAAATTATTGTGAATACCATTATACACAAAAGCAGCAAGCCTGATCAAGTAATGAAAGGGGGCTCGTCCCGATTTCCCGTTATTAAAATGGCCGGACAAACCCCGAAGTCATGGACGAACGGCGAAAAGTCACGATCCCGGAAGAATGTATTTAAGCCAATTTTGCCAATCTCTTTCATCGTAAAGTCCAGATTTCCCGAGTCAAAAAAGGTCCCTTTCCCTGGTATTTTCATCCCGAATTTCTCGAAGCTGAAAGTGGAAAATCCTGACATCCCGAAAATGGTCTCTCCCTTTCAGTAATAGGATTCATTCACAACTTGATATCATGAAATATTAATTGAAAATGCGAAATTATAATTCTTGATTTTTTATTGCCTACAGAGAAGTTAGAAAAGCGGTATTTTTTTAACTTAAGAAATTTTGATATATCTCGTAACCCAGTTCCAAAACAAAGTTATATTCTCAGAGAAAAAAAAACGGTCGTGGAGACTACCAGTTCAGCGCCAACCTGCTGAAGTCTTTTCAGTCAGAAACTGAGCTCAGCATGCGTAATCAAATCGACTTTGATAGTCTTTGTTGCTAGTTTAACCCCGGGTAAGAAACAGAAAAGAACAGTAACTTGCGATAATCAGAGAATAATGTTTTTTGTAATTATGTTTAAAAACATGAATGATGCAACATTCTGTCTCAATCCAAAACAGTATTCTTCATGAAATGGCATTGAATCAAACGAATATATATAGCTGTCTGAAGATATAAATAGTAGTATTAATTGGTATGCAAGCTTTGCTTCAGATTGTCATGAATATTTTTGTCTGACACAACACCGCGGCGGATCCATGCAGCTTTTGAAAAAGAGGTGTTCCTATGGGGTTTCTGAAAAAGGGGTTCGAGGCGATGTTTTGCCACCCTTGTCCATTTTCGTCTAAATACCACTCCCTTCTTCATCATGGCTCCGCCAATGATTATAACTATGAGTTTTGAGCAGACTAAATAAGTAGTATTTAAAGACATTCTGTATCTCCGAGGACTTGCCCGGGGAGATAAGGGTAGGTCTTCACTTATTATATTCAAGTATAGATTCTTGTCGGAATTATCTGAATTGCTCTTAAAATCAGTAATTAATCATTCTTATCAAGAACATATGACATCATACTGATATGGCAAAGTTGGAGAAAAACAAGCCATTTGATATCTGTGATGACAGTTAATTTTTTGTCATTTGTCTAGGAATAAAACTTTCAAGTTTTAATTATTTGAAAATGATAAAGGTAGTAGAAAACACTAATAAGAAGAGGGTAATGTATAATGGCCTTTTCTGTAGAGAAACTGCGTTTTTAAGATAAAAGATATCAATGTAATTATAGACCAGTTACTTTTATTCTCTCCAGAAAAAAAGCCATAAACAGTGTTGTCATTCAAGAAGACTTTCTTTTCTATCTGCACTTCTATTGCTATTTTATCTTATAACGCCAATTTAAAACTCAAGACTCCTTTTTCTGAACAAGTAAATGCAGTTTATATAAATGAATGTCATCATAGCTAATGACGTAACCACTAGTTAAAAGTATTTATTACGATAATTTTGTTCTATCAATTGTACTTTATTGGAAGGGATGATTTAAGCTTTTTTATTAGCAATACAGATAATTTCGATAAAATTTAGTACTGGAATACAACTTCTTAATATCATCGGGCTACGCCCTAGTAGATAAAGTGGTACAACAACTACTAAAATGAATGATCCACATTGGCCTGGCGAGTCCTGATTTAAAGTTAATCAGAGGTCACTGACCGGCTGAGCCATCAGTATGAACGCCACCTTACATGACCTAAAGATCTATTTATTTTGTTGTCTAATACTATGCATAATAAATGTAACTGTTTAGGCGGGACTTAAAAAATTACACTGAGTGTCCTGTTGACTTTCGCCAAGCGGTTTCCGCTGACTTGCATTGTTTAACCATAACAGATTAATATCGACCTGGCTGACGCTCATCCAGTTGGGAGGCTGACTCCAGGGTTCGCTTCCCAATGGGGACATTAGTGGAATAAATACCCTCCCTGTTACATTTTGAAGCCCATCTGAAAAATGCAAGGCAGTTATAGGAGGAACAAGTTTCAACGTTATTACCTCGATTTTTTTTTATAAATGTGCAGCTTTTTTATCTTGCATAACATTTTTATTCTATAATAAATAGCTGTGATTTACATGATCGTGGTAGGATTGTCCCTTTTATATGATTTACGAATTTGATCTTAGCAAAATAATTTAATTAGAGCAGCAGAACTTCTTTCAGCCATGGGCATTATTGCTAATTAGCGGTATTTTAGTCATATTTGATGTATTTGCTTTATTCAAAAGTATATTGAAAGTAAACAAACCAAACATACCCGTTCTTCTTTGAACTGATACGACATTGTTTTGCTGCTCCCACAAACTATGCACCAGCAATCAAACAATAGAAAAATAGGTGGAATAACACTTTTTGCTTAATTATACTACTGGAATATAGTCTTTTAAAAAAGTAGTCGATATTAAGCTAGAAGTTGCTTTCAAAGCAACTTCTTTAGCTTAACTAATGTTTCTTTTTTTCATTTTTGTTTCTTGTCTTTTGTGTTTTGGAAATGTTATACATTTGTTGCACTGTTTTCCTGATCCCACTTTATATGCATAGACAGTTGATCAATATAATATATAGAATTGTATAAACTCCAAATTAAACGACATTTGAGGAGTATGTTCTATGAATGAAGAAATTACCTATTCAGCTCATGTAATTACCATTTATATAACTTCATTTTCTGCATTTAATAAAGGAAAAGATCTTATAGTACAAAGTAATGCATGTCAAATTTTTGAAAGTTGTTTGTAATGGTCGATGAGGTTATTCTAAAGCCAAACATTATTATGTGTCGCCTGTTGTAAGCAGAGTCGACACATAGGGATTAATGTCCCATGTCTTGTGTCGTCGACGTCCTACATGTCGTCTGTCGGTTTTTTAATCCGGAACACCTTCAAAATTGCAAGTCGGATTCCAACCAAACTTTCAGGATATGTTGTTCATTTGCAAAAACAGATTTCCTAATATGCATCGTCCCTCATCCTTGTCCAAACAGAATGTACATTGTTTTAGAAATCATATGTACATATACCAAAGGTGTGCATGTGTCAAGGATTTTGATTTTTGAATATTATTGTTTACTATTGATCAACATGGCCATTTTTCCATGTTTAAAGTTTATCTTGTGGGGCTTCTAACTTGTCTTAAAAGACACAAAGAACGACAGGGACTTAACTTTAGTCAGTGTACATTGTATACGTATGATTGACCTTTTATTGAAAAGAAAATTATATATCTATATACTAAGTTGGGATTTAATGTATACAGATTTTTTTCTTGTAAAGCCTTTTTATGTAAAAAAAAAAAGTGTACACGGTACGCTGTTTTAAAGTAGCCCATGTGACCCAAAGGTGTATCTTGCAGACAATCGGGTCATTTATTTTTGTAATAGACCATTTGCCAATTCAAGCGGAATTCCCGAATTTGACCTCGCGATTTACAAAGTTGGGCAAAGGGAAGCAACTCTAGACCGGACAAACACGGGTAGTTTCCAACGTAAACTAACCAAAATGTAAAAATTATTTTCTCTTGACCTGCATGGATTCCAAGCTTCACCTTTGGTGAGATTTATCAAAATAATATATCCTTTAATGTGCCTGTTTGTTTTTTTTTATATCCCAATAGATCTCATGAGCCAGAATGCTGATTTATAAGGGTTTCTTCGGTAAATGTGACAACCTGTCCGGTGTCACGTGACGTTGATTGAGTAAAAATTTTAAAGAACGGAACCAAAGTCGGTAATTGGCAAATCACCTATTTGTGTCTGATACTGGTTAAAATTTTCATATTAGTTTCATATTGAAGTGACAAGATTGCTGGGTCACTTGTTTGTGCTTTGTCACCGAGAATTTTTCTTTTTTTAACACAAAACAATCAAAACATTCAGCTGACGGTGTAGGAAATATTTATCCATTATCAATGATGAGCCAGAACGGTTTTAACTTTTGTTCTATTTTGTTTATTTATTTATGTATTTATTTGTCTTTATTTTTGGGACGATAAAAATCTTTTTAAAAGTTGTTATGTGGCGAATGTTCTGGTGTACGTTGGAGGTATGTCGGCATTCATTTATTCAATGGACTAGTTCTGTTCTACTATCTGGTGTTGAGGCGCTCAATTACACCGTTCACATTTTCTTGTACACATCTTCTTGTACACTTCAATGAAGTCCTACTCAATCTAAAGCAATTTTTATAACCTCACCAATTTGTTTTCCTACAGCTGACAAAATACGAATCGGAAACAGGCTTTTTATATATGTTTACTGAAAATCTTGTCGCTTCTAAACAAACGCAATAGTTTTACGCTACACTAACATTTTTGTGTCATCTGCACCTAGGGATTACTATCCGTCGTCTTTGCGTCCCTTCGTCTGTGTGTCTGTCTATTTGGCATCACAATTTTTAGCATTATCCGCATATTATCCTCCTTAACCGCTTGGTAATTTTCAGCCAATCTTGCATGTGTGCACCATGCAATTAGTTATCTTTGTCATTTTTTTCCCCATATCCGCCCCCTAAATCCAAGGTACTTTTCACTTTACTTGCACGGGAATGCTCCAGCATATATTAAAGTTATATATACGCCATGCATTTTGTTTTTCTTAATTATTTTTCTTTCTTTCATATTTTAAAGTTATCTTTTTACTTTGTCATATTAGCTCATTGGAAAAATGGATAACAGGAAACGCCTACAATGGCTGAAAATTATAATTACATGCCACAGTCTGCTTAGGAACTACACAGGGAAAACACGAACAAGACAAAAGACAAACGTAAACAACGATAAGAACTCGGGCCAGCCGGACTTGGTACCGGTGTCATATAGCCATTTTTCCCCCATGCTAGTCTTTCCGGGGGGAAATTCTGGATCGATCCAAATTTTCCCCCCGGAAAAACTGGCATGATCCAATTTTTCCCCCAACAAATTTACGGGGGAAATTCTGGATCAGTCCAGTTTTTCCCCTCAATGATCACACGAGCCAGTTTTTCCCCCCGACGTCATCGATAATCTTCGCGACGTTCTCTTCGGCGCATTTTTTTCTCTTAATTCTTAATGAGAAAGCCGTTTCGTCCTTATTCTTTTTTTTTTGTATTATTCTTATATGTACAAGTTGTAATTTTGTAAAAACTATATTTTGTACAAAAATTTTGTACAAATTATAATTTGTTTTTTCGCTTTGTACCAATTAATATACAAATTATAAATTGTTCAAAATTAGCCCCAAAATGACCTGCAGCTTGTACAAGACTTAAGTCATTTGCTGATCTTCGTTTGAATTGATGAATTTATTTAAAACATATGACATTTCAGTGTAATCGATCAAATATTCACACAATTTCACTACATGGCTTACAACAAATTCCTGAAAGTTCTGTGTGTGTAAAGTTATTGAGAAATTGACTTAATTTGAGAAACTTAACGTGTCTGCTATGTGGGTAGACCTTGTCATGCTGATCTTTTATACACGAGTCAGTTTTGTTTATATTTGTAAAGGCTTTTGAGTTATTTGCCAAAAACTGCAATCAGCCTCTCTGTTCTTTTTTAGCAACGACAGCCATGTTGTTTGACCTGAGACAAAGAAATAACAAATTTGAAACTATATACCGTAGTAATTATTCAGTTGAAGTTTTGTTCCATTTGGCGAAGCGGTTTCACGATTTTTGAAAGTGAGCTAACGAAGGACGGACGGCCGACGGACACCAAGTGCTGGCAAAAGCCAGGCGAGCTAAAAAGCGGGCCAGACCCACGGATATACCTCTGGATCCGCAAATAGTTGATGTTCAGCAATCACAGAATACGTAATATGCAGGGTTCGTCCTTAAATATATAATTTATTTTTTACAATTCATGCAACAAAACATTTCATAAAGACATATATATGTACGAAATTTTTTTTATGAAGCATGGGCATGGATCATTTAAATTCAAATAAAGGGGGAAATTTTGGCATGGGGGAAAACGGCAATATGTACACAAATTCCAGTTGTCCGGGGGGGAAAAACGGCTCTGATCCAAAATTTCCTAGGGGGGGGGAATTGGAGCGATCCAGTTTTTCCCCCGAGAGAAAAACTGGCATGGGGGAAAAATGGCAATATAACACCGGCACTAGAAAAAGCCAGCGGTATGATTAAACCGGTTTATGGGTACCCCAACCTCCCCTTTATCTGCCGCGTTTCCATATAGTTGAATAAACATACGAATATAACCCAATACAAATAGAGTTTTAAGTTTAAAGGCTTTGTACTTTTCACCAAACTTGCAGGATGCTTTAGTATATTTTGCAGATGTGTACCATGCATTTTGTTTTTCTTTCTTTTTTGATTTCCTTGGTGTATTATTGGACTTTCTCATTTTAGGTATACTTGGAGCTCTTCCTAAACCTCTTGATACTTTTCAGCCAAATTTGCAGGAATGCTTCAGTATACATTGTAGATGTGCACCATCTATTTTGTTGTGCTTTTATAATTTTCCTGCTTTTTCATTCTTTTATTAGACTGTTGTCATTCTATCACAAAATGGAATTCAATATATATATATATATAGTACATGCGGCACATGTGTTCCGGTAAAGATCAGTGCATCTTTTGAGCATTTTTTTTATCAATTTACTTTTACATTGTTCAAAGCAGACTTTTATCCTTTGTAAGCTAGTGTTTTATGTGTGAATTTAGATTTTTAAAAGTACAATACCGTTTAACTTTTTATTCTTATTTAATATTATTCTCACAGACTTATTAATAAAGCTACGAAATCCAAAGAAATACAAATGTGAAATCGTTTTGGCCCTAAAACGCGAAATCCATAAATGATTATTTTGTAACCTGATTTTCATCCACTAGTCTATATATATCAAAAACCCATTGATAAGCTTTTTAATCCAATATATATGCTTATAGATGGTTCATGAATATGTCAAGTTTATTTAGTTTATTTATTCATATTAGCTGAAAGCAATTATGCTAATTAAACAGGCCAGACTAGGCACCCTAATATGACACAAATGCATTGAAGTCATTCTATTTGGTCGTCATGGTTAACATTTACATATAAAAACGCTATTGCAAATGATCGCATTCATACCTTTTATATACATAACTTTTCATGCGGTTCGACCTTTTATCTGATAAAAAAAATACCGTGTGTGTGACCTTTTTACCCTGTTTGCTCGGGTGTTAACTCCACACTGGTATTGCAGACTATATAGTTCAGGGGTCCTTAGTTTGCAAAATTTTGTATCCCTGGTTGATGTTGTCAAAATTAAAAGTATATATTGTTATGTTTAGTAAATGTATAGTTGTTAAAGGCTTCCGGTTGTTACTGAGGACTTGAACTACATCACGTATTGTAGAAATGTTTTGTGTATTATAAAAATTTTGAGTACTGTGTGGTATGAACGAGAAGGAATAGCTGGGCTTTTTTCTACCCAGCTTGATACACATTATTTTACTAGTTATACTTCCGAAGGAGGGGTATATTGTTTTATCTCTGTCCGTTCGAATGTCTTTCATTTTGTCCGTCCGTCCGTCCGTCACACATTATTTTGGTCGCATTTTTCTATGCACCTGCATATCACAGCCACTTGATATTGTGTATGGTGCTTCAGTATG
>MJUU01038059.1:3203-22025 GCA_002080025.1 Modiolus philippinarum
GCCAAATATTTCAATAATATTTAAGGATAATGATATTTCTTGTTTGGAATGAACAAAGACCGTTGTATCATCTGCTATTTGTGTTAATTTTAGGCTATGTGTTTTACCGTCTAATTTGATTTGGATACCTTTAATGTTATTTTCTTGTCTTATTCTACAAGCCAAAATTTCAACCGCAATAACAAAAATTAGAGCACTTACAGGACACCCTTGTCTTATTCCACGTTGAATGCTAAATGGTGACGAAATCCACCCATTATTGACCAAAGATCCTTTAATGTTAGTATACAAAGTCTTAACCCACCTTAATATAGAATTTTGGAAACCAAATTTTTTCAGCGCAGAGTACATAAAATTCCATTCAAGTGAGTCAAAGGCTTTTGAGAAATCCAAAAATAAAATTGCCCCCTCTACATTAAATTTATCAGCATAATCGATAACGTCTTGTATTTGTCGTATATTGAATCCTATATATCTATTTTTAACATATCCGTTTTGATTACTGTGTATGATTTTATGTAAAATAGGTTTCAATCTCTGAGCCAAAGAATAAGCTATAATTTTAGTGTCTACATTTAATAATGTTATCGGCCGGTAGTTATCTAAACTCAAAGGGTCATCTTTTTTGTAAATCAGTGTAATCAGTCCTATTTTTTGTAAATCTGTAAGCTCCCCCTTTTCATAACAATAATTAAACATTCTTACAGCATATTGCTTTAAATATGGCCAAAAAGTCCTATAAAATTCTACGGTTAATCCATCAAGACCTGGTGATTTATTTAATTTCATGTTAAAAACTGATTTTGAACATTCATCTAGAGTTAATTCCCCTTCAACCTCACTACTCTCTTGTTCTGTCAGTGAGTGATCAATTATCGTGTTATCGATGTAATCCTGATTTTTTTCTGTATCAGGATTTATTGACGTATACAACTTTTTGTAATCCTCCCTTTCAATTTCTAAAATTCCCCCCCTGGTCCTTGACTATTTTCCCACTTTTGTCTCTCAATGACATTATAGTTTTTCTGGTTTGTCGTGATTTTTCTAGCCCAAGAAAATATTTGGAATTTTTTTCTCCCTGTTCCACCCATTTCACTCTCGATCTGATTTTTGCCCCTTCGACCTTACTTTCGTACAACTTACCTAACTTAATCTCAATTGATTCTTTCTGATTTTGTAAATATTGCGACACACCATTGTTTGTATTATCGTCAGTATCGTAAATTTCATTCAATTGTTTGAGTTTTGATTCCAATTCATTTATTTCATCCCTTTTAGTTTTTGCTCTGTCCCTACAAAAATTAATAGTTACATCCCTTACATCAATTTTAAATAAGTCCCAAGCTACTGAAAGATCTTAATTTTCTAAATTTTCTTTTAAATTATTTATTAATTGGATAATTTGCTTTTGATAATTTTCATCATCTAAGATACTATTATTTAATTTAAAATATCCCTTCCCTTTATTAGAAGTGTTTTGACTTAATTTAATCGAAACTGCTTGGTGATCTGTATATGAGATCATAGCAGGTCTTATATCTGTACTTACTACTCTTGGCCTAATTCCTGTACTTATTAGGAAGTAATCAATCCTACTTGCAATATTTTCATCACTCTTCCTTTCTAAATTTTCTTTTAAATTATTTATTAATTGGATAATTTGCTTTTGATAATTTTCATCATCTAAGATACTATTATTTAATTTAAAATATCCCTTCCCTTTATTAGAAGTGTTTTGACTTAATTTAATCGAAACNAGTATATGAGATCATAGCAGGTCTTATATCTGTACTTACTACTCTTGGCCTTATTTCTGTACTTATTAGGAAGTAATCAATCCTACTTGCAATATTTTCATCACTCTTCCTTTTCCATGTATACTGATTTTTAATTGGGTTTAGAACTCTCCATATATCTAATAATTTGTGACTTTTCATTAAGTTTTTTAAACTGACCGAGAATTGCAACCTAAACAACTATTCGATAAATTCAACAACAAAGCCACAAATGAAAAACGTAAGAAAAAAGTTAAATCGATAGAAACTTTGAACAGCCGAACTTGGTGCAATATTAAAAGCCGGAGGTAGAATTAAACTATCTTTCGAGCACCGAAGCCCCCTTGGATGCCCAGCTTCTCTATAATATAATCAGACATATAAAAAGCAATACAGGTAGACAGCTTCATAACTACGAGACCAAATGAATAAGAAAGGCACAAAAAACATGAGCTGTCAAGAGCCTACATCACTCACGTTGACTATATCTAATTAATAAAAATTATAGTATAACTAATTGACCGTCGTGAATATCAATAAAAATGTCACGAGTGCCGAACAACGCAGAAGGATTTAACGAGTTGCAGAACTTGTTCTGCAACGAGTTAAATCCACTGCGTTGATCGACACGAGTGACATTTTTATTGATATTCATGACGGCCAATTAGTTATGGTTTTTATTATATAGATTTTCTACTCAAAAACCGAGATTTTAGATGCGGATTATTTTTTTCATGTCAATACGCCAGTTGTTTACTTGACGACGACATTGAAGAGACATTGTGACGTCGCTTCATTAAGACGTCATCCAGTGACTAGAAATCCTTTATTGCCACTGGTGACAATATGACATTTATTTAACTGAGAAAAGTTGATAAATCACCGCTATCTATATAATAATTAGTAATATTTCCAGCAGGATCCAATGTTAAACTAAAATTTTGCTTGGATAGAGACATGTCAGACAGCAATTTTGAATAGGTCACCAAAGGAAATGTTTAGTTTCAATTTTAGATAACTTGTTTCAGAAACTTAATTCTTTTGGTGGAATCCAATAAACACTATGTTGCTGTTAGTGACCATCTTGAATGAGGTACGGATTGGCAGGATACCTTTTGTAGGAGACCAACCATTGTGACTCAGCTTTGTTTGAAATGGAGTATTAGTTTTGAATGTTTAGCAAAGGGAAGTCATGTTTGATGAGGTGAGGACCTCCGGATATCTTAATTTGAAGGTACCATCAAATATATTGATTTAATTATGATTAATTGGACAGTTTTTTTTTCTGAGAAGAAATTATTGAGTGTGTTTTGATATTTAATTCTAATTCTTTCATTCTGCTATGTTTAGTGAAAGGTTTGCAAAAAGACGTCTACATATAATGGATTCATCTCCACTTTAAGTTTATTACTTCCTGTAGTTTTATTATCTCCCTCCCTTCTTCAAAATTAGCATTTTTCATTATATTTCATTTCTAAATTCGTGTGTTATGATGTACATAACTAGAAATATTTGATATATAGTGCAAGTTATAGTAATGATAAGAATATTTCATATGAACAATAAAAATTTGCTACCAATTTTTCTTATTGAACCATGAAAAATATGTGATTTTATGCATGATATGTGTTTCCTGAAGGCGGTCAACTTGAAAGAGGTACGGACCTGTCAGATACTTTTTCATGGACGGGACCATCTTAGAACTATCGTGACTAAGTTTGGTTATTATTGGACTTGGGGTTTCTGATTAGAAGATCATTGAATGTGTTTTCTAAAGGGTACAATGGTAAACCTTTGTTCCTCACTAGTGGCCCTCTTGGCAGAATTACGGTTCCATCGTATACATTTTATGAAAGGATTATCTGAAGACCATTATGACCAAGTTTGGTTATAATTGGACATGTAATTTCTGAGAAGAGAAGATCTATGATCATTTTTTCACCATAGGGTCCAATGTTAAAAGTATGTTACCCATGGGTGGCAATCTTAGATGTAGATGGACCCCCGAATACCTTCTCTGGAAAGGACCATGTACGGACCATTGTGAAGAAACTTAGTTCTATTTGGACTAGTAGTTTCAAAGTAGACTTTCGAATGTTTTTTTTTCAATAAACTATGTTCTGCGCTGGTGGCCATCATGGTAATGTACTTGCCTGCCGGGAACAATTCAAAGGGGCCACCCAAGGATTATTATTGTGTGGGTTGGTCTTGGGTAGTACATGACAGCCTGTCATAGCATAAGTGTCTTCGACCTCAAATTCACTCCCTAGGGAGCATATTTGGTTTTTCAGTATCTATTCTGGTGGATAAATGTCATTAAATTGTAGGTTGCTCTTTGGTAGTACATAACAGCCTGCTATATGGCCATTGTCCTTGACCTCATTTTCAGTCAAGTGAGCATGTTTGGTTTATTAGTATCTGTTAGTGGAAGCTCAATGGTATGCGTTGTGTTGATTTGTCTCATAGGTATATAACAAACTGAGATAAGCTTTTGTCAGTGACTTAAATTTTACAATCTAGTGAGCATGTTTCGTTTCTCAGTATCTATAAGTAAGTGGTCTTGGATAGTACATGACAGTCTGCTATATGGTTTTGTCTGTGCCCTTAATTTTGCAGTCTGGCGAGCATGTTTTTTCTAATTAGGTGAAAACGAATTCTAAATGAGTTTGAGTGTAAAGCAGTGACGGGTGAGACATCTAATAGGGCTAAAGCTTGTTACATTGTTGATGGGAAAATTGATAAATAAAATTATTGTCATTTTTCGTTTAAATGCCATTTTTACTATGAAAATGTTTCCAAATTCCAATTTTTTCACGTTAATATAAACTATCAACAAAGCATCATATCAATACCAAGTTTTTGTAACAACAGATGTCAGAACGGTTGACCATTTTACTTGAAGAAATTTTAAACTAAAATACAACTTTCTTCTCAACAAACACAGAGCTGGGTTCTCAATAGACCAGGTCAATTTTCATGCAATGGCGCGAACAAGACTGCTATTTGCAAATTCAATGCTCTAGAACCTTTAAATAACTAAGCGTTTCTTTTAAACAAACCTTCAAAACTGTATGAAAACAGATTAGCTCAAATACATGTTTATGAATAAATTGCGTATCAAAGGTCCAAAATACTGTTTTCCTTCAATTTTTGTAGCGTTATTCATCAGACGTAAACGCACATTTCAGTTATACTGTTTGCTCGTAATAAACACCGTTTTGCATCTTATCCTTAAAATAGGAAATAAATGAGTATTTTTCGGGTACACTGCATGACTAGTGTGCATGTATATAAAAATCTAATCTCTTTCTTTCCTCTTTTGTTTTGGTATTTGCATGAAGCTAGACAAACAGGTGGACCGTAAATGAAGACTGACATCCACAAAGCTTTTAAAACAATTCTGAAACATCAATTCTACACAACTTATTTTCTTTTGTGAAAAGCGCGCGAAATGGCAATGAAGTTACGTGACGTCACATGAACGTTAGAAGTGTAAAACGTAATATTGTACTTCAGAATAATAGAATCTTTATAATAACAGGAAAATTCAGTTGAATTCATCACTGTAAAAATCGGACAGACTGATCTTCAGTTTGATTGACAGATTACAGGAAGTGATGTTTTATGGCACAATATGGATTTTCAGGGCAAATATCGATATCAGTCCTGAGGGCAAATAACTTGATCTGACTTCTGGTTATTATTTGACATGCAAAAACGTGCATATTTGTACTAAATTTGTGATAAATATATTTATTGTAAAAATGTTACTTGTCCACACAAGAATGAAAATAATATAAATATATATATGCTTACAATTCACGAAGATTTACCAATGCATCAAATAGTCCATCTTTGAAACCTGTTAACATGTTTCCATTCATATTTCTGTAAAAAAAAGGATCATGCTTTCGGATAATGAACACATTTATATTGGCCCCTTTTAACAAGACCCTCTTAAGAGATTGAAATATATATGCACTGAGATTGGTCAAGTCTTAAAAAAATGTTTTGGATCGTTTTTACATTGAAATGGGAAGTTGTCTCCTTGCAATTCACCCCATTTCATTTCTCTTTCATAACAATGCAGTCTACTTTTTCAAGTAAACACGAAATTTAAGATACTATCATTTCTAAGCACAACGAAACGGTTTGAGATAGCACGACAACTTGTGGAAACAAATAACAGATATTGCAGATTTTAGTCGTATGGGTTTTTTTTCAAAACAACACTGGTATTGCAATGCACAGGAATGTTGCTATCTTTGGCTATACGTTTTCTGGTGGTCTCATTTAAATTTTGCCTTGAACTTTGAATAAAAGTGCAATTAGAATGTCTGATCAAAGAGGTCAAACGGGGTAAAAATAGCGTCCCTGTGTGCAAAGGGCATAAATTATTCTATCAACATATGAAAGGAGTTTATGATTGTATAGTCGCTGAACATGTCATATACCAGCATTTCTAACCAATTTATTTTAGGTCGAGAGAAGAATATGAAAATTCCATGATTACTGACGTCAGCAGGCAGTTCCCAGTAAAATTTGGGTAAGATGTCGACAATTGACTCAAAAAATCAAAAGTGGAAGATCTTCTTTTTTTGTTGTGTATAAACAATGGGCCGATGCCTCTGCTGGTTGACTGCTAGTACCCGAGGTACTCACCAACCAAGTAGTTAGTACTGAGGTGCTGATCCGAAAACCAATTCGTTTGGAAACTTGAAATATCAAAATTTTACAAAATTTGTATAAAACTAAGGATTATTTCCTCATGCATGACTCCGTCCTTAGCTGAATTTTGGCTATGCTATTTAGATCCTATTTTGTATTTATCCTCTTTCAGCTTAACAAGTATTTCGGTCTATGAAATTCCAAATATTTTGATTTTATCTGCACTGAAGCGACATAAGTTGTCGAAATGCGCATATGCAGAAATAAAATTTATAGTTACTTCGGTATTTTGTTGTTTCATTGACATTTGTTCCTTTAGGTATTCTACTGCTTTGTACACTGTTTACTGTCGACACACTCCTTCTCAATATTACCGAAATTATGTGAAATTGTTAGGTAGTAAATTACAATGCATAGAGAAACTTAACATTTGTCAAACAATTAAGGGACTGACGATTTAACTTGAAAGGGTGGGGAGCTATGGTTTTTTTTTTCTAAAAAAAAAATATTTTTGGAGCTGATTTTATGTGAAAAAAATATTTTGGCTGCCAACTTGAATGATGAAAAAAAAAAATTCTAAAGGAGGCTTTCTGCAAAAAAAAATAATGTTTATTTTGAAAAAAAATATTTTGTTGATACACGTGAAAAAAATTAAAATAAATTTTTCCACGCCAATGAATTATAAGTTATTTAGCCTTTGCTGCTTCTTGATTTGGGTTTAATTGGGAATTGTTAACATTGATGTCTAAGAATTTTAAGCAGTTTTATTTCGGTAGACAGAAATAAGGCTTTTGATCTCTAATCTTATGTCAGCAATCTTCTCATATTTGACGATAATTATTTAGAAAACGCAAAGGTTAACCTATTGTTGACATTTCGGTACCTTTAATTTACAATAACACTTGGGACAAAGCAATAACGTGACTTAATTTTAGTACATGGGGCCAATAACAAAATTACCGAACAGAGTTGTTAGGAGCCAAGTCCAAGAACAAAAAGACAACCGTAAAAATCTTAGACCGCAATTGTCCTGACTTGGTACCGGTATTTCAAAAGAAATAGTGGGTTAAACCAGTTTAATTGCATGGCAAGCCTCCCCTTCTAATAAATTTAAGTTCTGAAGATGCTCATTTCGAGAACTTATGTGAAGATTAAAACCGAAAACCTGTAAATCCATTTACCAAAATGAAATAGCTATTAGAAAACGAATTCCAAAGGAACTCATAGTGACATCAAAATCAGCTAAGGACAGAGCTTTGCAAAAGAAAGGTAGATTAATGAAATTTAGGACCTTCGGATATTGTAGTTTTTCGCCCAAACTTAACTATCCACTTTAAATATTTCTATAATTAGTGTGACGGACTTTTGCATGTAAATGCCAAATTTGGTTTCTACTTTTCTTGTCATACTTAGTGCTACTTAAAAGGCGTTTGTTTAAAAAAAAACACTTTCATTAACTTTATTTCGGGAAAGGATGCTATTAAATTCCTGTTTTAGCCTTTCTATTGCAAACGTTCATAACAAAATTTAGAAGTTACTGTGATTTTAGTTTCTACATATGCGCATTTTCACAACTTATGCCTCTTCAGTGAAATTCAAATCAAAACATTTGGCAATCTTTAAACCAGAATATGTGGAAAAACTGATAGTGATCAAATTACCAATATGATCTAAAAAGGACAAATGTGATAAATTGATAAATGTGACAAAGAGACAAAATGTTCACTGCTATCTCAGTCTATGCAAAACATCACTTAATTTATTTGTATTTCGTATGCATGCAGACAAAAACTTTCATTTAATTTCTTGTTATGGCCAACATTCACCAACTGGAATTTGTACATTTTGTACCACAAAATTAAAAAAAAATTGATTTTCAGTTTTCCGGGTCACTTGTTATAAGTTACTTATTTAAGCCTTGGTGTTTTTAAAACTGACGGTACAGTTTTTATATTTGAGTTTTTGGCTTTTTTTATTCTGACCATCTGTATCTTCAGTTGTCCTTATTGGCTATGGAGAAAAGAATCTCCCATAGTTATAGTAAAGTAGCATGGTTTCGAAAAAACAGCATATGTTAATAGAATCAAACAGTAGTGGCTGACACGCATATGGCCTAAGGCAATAGTATCGTAAAGTTAATACAGTAACTAAATGTATGTGTGTTTCTTCTGTTTTATCTGTCCGATGAACAACGTGTGGCATTAAGTTTTAAAGTTTCAATAAAAAACCGACAGAACGACCTGTCGACAAATCCCAACAGAGCATATTTCAATGAGAAACACAATATGTATCTGATGCACGTGATATTTTTACACAGGTTTGTATAAATCTATCTGACCAGCAAACGAAATTTATATGTAATTATGTCACCCCAGACTTTGTCGGGGTGACATGTTGTTATTCTACGTTTCTTCTGATTATTAATATTATAATTATTATTATGTCACCCCAGACTTTGTCGGGGTGACATGGTGTTATTCTACGTTTCTTCTTCTCTATTCTTATTATTTTTTTTTTTCTTCTTCCAATAATTTTTGTCCGAGCGATTATTTTGAGATGGCTGGATGGAATGATTTCAAACTTTGCACAAAGTTGGAACACCATCGGAAGTTATATGCTGTGCGTTTAAAATTTTCAAAATGGCCGCCATTTCCAAGATGGCCGCCATAATACGTCAAAATTTCAACTTTGTCAGAATTCGACGAAAATTTATTTCTAGGTAGATTTTATTGCTGCGAACAACATGGAATCATCGAATTAGTTGTCTGGTGTGACATCGGCTATTGCTTGCAATTGCAAATCTAGTTCTTCTTATTCTTCTTCCAATAATTCTTGTCCGCGCAATTATTTTGTAATGGCTGAATGGGATGATTTCAAACTTGGCACAAAGTTGGATCACCACCTGAAGTTCTATGCTGCGCATTTGAAATTTTCAAAATGGCCGCCATTTCCAAGATGGCCGCCGAAATACGTCAAAATTTCAACATTGTCGGATTTCAACAAAAATTGATTTCTAGGTAGATTTTGACGCTGCGAATAATGTGGAATCATCAAATGGGGAGTCTAGGGTGACATCCGGTATTGCTTGCAATTGCAAATCTAGTTATGTATTGTCTTTTTCAAGAAGGGATTTGATTTTCCAGAGTGTTCAACGAAATTTTCGTAAAAAAGTTAACATACTTTCTTTGTATGCTTAGCATTCCTTATTTTCTTAACAACATATCTTTAAAAACCTCTACCAGATTTGGCAAGTTAAACTGTCTTTTAAGAAACAAGAGAGAATTATTCTACCGGTGCACCTAATCTCACGCATAGCTTTTTTATTGGGTCCTCTTTGTTCATCTTTGTATGCGTGTTTGCCTTCATTTTTCTATTCTGTGTCGTACTAATGTTATGTCTTTGTTTCTTTGTTTTTCGATGTTGCCATTATCCTTGAATTATTCGTTATTGGATTGACGGGTCTGTTCTCACTTACTTTCTTAAACAATGCACATAATAGAAAAGAAAGCCTGATTTTCCGTTCGAATTTTCTATTATTCCGATTAAAAAAAAAATGAAGTTTCCGTTCGAAGTACCTAGTATTCTGCATTTTTGTGACTAGCGTGACTACAATATACTATATACTATATAAAGCTTTTAATCGTAATATTTTTACTTTTAAAGGTTGTTATAAGACATAATAACAAATTACTGTTTTGTATGTTGGGCAAAATATAAATGCTTCCAACTGGCATATGTTTTTAACAAAATCGTTTTAATTGTATCCATAAACATGAAACCTTTTCATTCCCTTTCGATTTTCTATGTATGCACGGCTATATCAGGAACAACATAAATTACGTCAAAATGATTCTTGTGATATGTTGACTGCTGTTTTTGTTTAAATAACCGCATTTACCACTTGTAACAGAATACCATTGTTAAGTGAACTATTTTGGTATATTAGATAACATTAAACACGTACATATGATTATTAAGATTTCAGACATAACGATTTATTTTAGTTAAACTAATTGTTGGGTATGCGCATTAATTGCCTATGTTACTTGTTTTTTTTTTGTTTTTTTTTTTGTTTGTTTGTTTTTTTTTTTTTTTGTTTTTTTGAGTTTCGATACTCACAACATCGTTAGGCGTCGCAGTCTTTTAAATATTCCAACTGCAAGATCCCTGATATTATTTCCTTCAATGTGCCTTTAACACAAAATACAAAAAAAAACAGTTATTCTAATGACACAAAAATATTGCTCTGTCAATTTGTAATCCGAAAAAAAATCAATAAAAGTGCGATGAAATACACTCCCATTAAAACATCGAAGCGGAATCAACGATACAAGATATTTATTTAATAATCCAACAAACATATTTCCATAGTACGGTTTCGAACTAAAGAATCCCATTCTTCATATTCTTGCGCACTAAGATGTTCTAAAACATACCAGTTTTCAATATGCAGATATTTTTTTTCCTAATTAATTCACTCACAGAAATAAAAACGTTAATTGTATGTTATACCTCCTTTTGCAGTACTTTTAAGATTCAATCCCTTTGGAAAGGATAAAAAGACTATCGCTTTCCACAATTTCGGTTAATTCCTTGATAACAACAGTCAAACTTCTTCATTAGACCAGTCAACTGGATACAGGTTTGTCAGGTTGAAACAATCTTATTGTATGATGGTAGTTTTCATCTCATGACTTGATAATGGTAGTTTTTATCTCATGACTTGATGATGGTAGTTTTTATCTCATGACTTGATGATGGTAGTTTTTATTTCATGACTTGATGATGGTAGTTTTTAATTTCATGACTTAATGATGGTAGTTTTTATCTACTGACTTGATGATGGTAGTTTTTATCTCTTGACTTGATGATGGTAGTTTTAATCTCATGACTTGATGATGGTAGTTTTTAATCTCATGACTTGATTATGGTAGCTTTTATCTCATGACTTGATGATGGTAGAATAAAAAAGATAACAAGAAACACCTACAATGGCCGAAAAACATAGCCACATGCCACAAAGTAAATAGGAACTGCACAAGAAAAACCCACAAGAAAAATACAAAAGACAAACGTAAACAACGATAGGAACCCCGAACAGCCAAACTTCGTACCGGCACTAGCAAAAGCCAGTGGTAGGGTTAAACTGGTTTATGGGAACCAAACCTCCCCTTTCTCTGTCCCGTTTCCCTTTAGTATAATAAACATACGAATAAAACCCATACAGGTAGACTACTAACTCCATGACCACAATCTAGAAAAGAAAAATGGGGCAACAAAACGTAATTTTGAAAGATGGATCAAGGTGTGCTCGCCGCTAAACTGCCGGCTAGTTCAAGGAGCCTAGTCTGCTGGTAAAACACTGTCGCACCACGGAAGAAAAATCAAATTCAAAACTCCCAATGGGTTTGGTAAAGAATCATCATGTATTTCAGTAGACATCGGCAGTATCAGTGAGAGGCCAGTATGTGTGTAAAATCCCCATGTTACTGGATCCCAAAGCTAATTTAACGGACACGTGCAGAATATCCTGTCGATATCCCTTATTGCGTAAAGAATGTAAGTTACGGCCCAATTTTTCTGGATTTTTAATCAGTTTCTGGCATTTTTAACAACATTTCCGTAAAATCGAGGACGGGAAATGCCCTTAGAAATAAGCTGTTTGCGAGTGACATTATATTTAGATATCAAATGTTCATATTTTCGATAAAATTTTTTAAATGTATTTAGTAGTTAGACGGCAGTTTTTATCTCATGACCTAATGAGGTAGTTTTTATCTCATGATTTGATGATGGTAGTTTTTATCTCATAACTTGATGACGGTACTTTTTATCTCATGACTTGATGAGGTAGTTTTTATCTCATGACTTAATAATGGTAGTTTTATCTCATGACTTAATGATGGTAGTTTTTATCTCATAACTTGATGATGGTACTTTTTATCTCATGACGTAATGATGGTAGTTTTTATCTCTTGACTTGATGATTGTAGTTTTTATCTTATGACTTGATGATGGTAGTTTTTAATCCCGTGACTTAATGATGGTAGTTTTTATCTACTGACTTGATGATGGTAGTTTTTATCTCTTGACTTGATGATGGTAGTTTTTATCTCTCGACTTGATGATGGTAGTTTTTAATCTCATGACTTAATGATGGTAGTTTTTATCTACTGACTTGATGATGGTAGTTTTTATCTCTTGACTTGATGATGGTAGCCATTATCTCAAGACTTGATGATGGTAGTTTTTATCTCAAGACTTGATGATGGTAGTTTTTATCTCATGACTTGATGATGATAGTTTTTATCTCATAACTTGATGATGGTATTTTTTATCTCATGACTTAATAATGGTGGTTTTTATCTCATGACTTGGTGATGGTAGTTTATATCTCTTGTCTTGATGATGGTAGTTTTTAATCTCATGACTTAATGATATTAGTTTTTATCTACTGAATTGATGATGGTAGTTTTTATCTCATGACTTGATGATAGTAGTTTTCATCTCATGACTTGATGATGGTAGTTTTTATCTCTTGACTTGATGATGGTAGTTTTTATCTACTGACTTGATGATGGTTGTTTTTATCTCATGACTTGATGATGGTAGTTTTTATCCCATGACTTGATGATAGTAGTTTTCATCTCATGACTTGATGATGGTAGTTTTTATCTCATGACTTAATGATGGTAGTTTTTATCTCATGACTTGATGATGGTAGTTTTTATCTCTTGACTTGATGATGGTAGTTTTTTCTCTCATGACTTGATGATGGTAGTTTTATCTACTGACTTGATGATGGTAGTTTTTATCTCATGACTTGATGATGGTAGTTTTTATCTCATGACTTGATGATGGTAGTTTTTATCTCATAACTTGATGATGGTAGTTTTTATCTCATGACTTAATGATGGTAATTTTTATCTCATGACTTGATGATGGTAGTTTTTATTTCATGACTTGATGATGGTAGTTTCTATCTCATGACTTGATGATGGTAGTTTTTATCTCATAACTTGATGATGGTAGTTTTCATCTAATGACTTGATGATGGTAGTTTTTATCTACTGACTTGATGATGGTGGTTTTTATCTCTTGACTTGATGATGGTAGTTTTTATCTCAAATGCAGAAACTAAATTCACAGTAACTTCGGTATTTAGTTATTTGATAATATTCAAATTGTGATGTAATTTATAGTTTGTTGTACCCTTATCCGATATTGGGGTATGAATAGTATACATGTTTTATCTTTCATTTGAGATAAAACAGGCGATTAAAAAGACGAACTACCAACAATATTAAAACAAATGAATAATTGACTTCACAAATCACATTCAACAAAAAAATAAAAGCTATTAGCGATGAATATCTTAGCAGTCGTACTTTATGTACCGTTTCCTTAGAATTATGTCGTTGAAAAATTGCTTTGCTACTCTAAAATTCACTGTCACTCAGTATTTAATATATTCACGCAACAGTGTGTAGTATGTTTTGTGTGAAAATGGGTCTTCCCTTGTAGTTCAATTTTTTGGCTTTTGTTTTATCACTAGAGCAAGATCTTTCGCCAAAGGTCCTGTGATTTTTCAAAGATGTTTAAGCTTTATAAAAATTCATTCTGTAGCTTTGATATTCTAATATCCCAATATTACTTTGATTGCGCTTGCTGCTGGTAAAAATGAAACATTATTTAGTTGGGGTAAATTGCTGTTTTTTGCAAATAACTCAAAATCCGTTCCAGATATCAAAACTCTGACATGGGGATCAAAATGATAAGTATTGTGAGATCTAGCTAACCTGCAATTTTAACGATGAATCCGAACATCTGTCTTTCATTTATTACATTTTTTCCGTAACATTTTCCGCTTTTTTTAACTTTTCATTTCCTATGTTGAAAATGGTTGGCGGTAGAAATTATGTTTAAATTAAAAAAAATGTTCAGCATAGTAATTTCTACCTATCTTGCAATTTTGAAGAAAATCTGAAGAAGTTATCCTCTGTAGTCGTGGAATTTTTACGATTTTGATACGTTTTGACTTTTACTTCAAAAAATATTTAAGTGTTTGTACCTCAGTCAAGATTGCTGCCAGTGGGGAACATAGTCTAACATAGGCCCTTATGGGAAAAACATTTAAAGGTTTTTTCCTCTTGATCCGCTTCAACGATTTCAACCATATTTCATGATAAGAGTCCTTGGATGGTTCCCTTTAAAGTTTTTTCCCTGCCAAAGCCAATGCAAGGTGGCTGTCAGCAGGGAAAATAATGTAACATAATAACCAATGGGAAATTCCCTTAACGATCTTCACTGAATCACTTCACTTCAATTTTTTAATTAAACTTGTTTATAAACGTCCTTGGTTTGTCCACTTCAAAGTTTATTTTCCCACCACGTCCAAGATGGTCGCTAATATTCTTATTCTCAAAACTGTAACATCTGCTGAACTGATGTATACATATACATTGTAGTATGAATAACCATAAGTTGGTCTTCTGGTGAAAATGAACAAAACCAGTCACTGGATGTGCGATACAGTTACAAAAACAGGAAAACAGCTAATTTATATGAGTCTCTAGATTTAAGCACTGCTTCATTGCATGTTTACACTTGTCATGAAAAGAAATAACATTATGATTTTACGATTTCATTTTTCTTCATAATAACATTTACTTAAGAGTTTCTTGTTCTAAGCTACTTGCCCTGGCATATTTGGTGAAAACTACATTCCCTCAACAGTGTTCTACATTTTCGTTTATCATTTTATGATAGGAAACAGAGGTAAAGACATTTTCGGCATTGCATTTTGTGTTAATAAAAAAAAAGGTCAAACTAATTTGTAGACATGCTTCTTACAGTTAATAATAAAAACTTACAAGTCCTCGAGATTTTTCAAACCGTCGAATAATCCCACAGTAAGTACTTCTATACTGTTTCTTGCGAGATGGCTGCAATATTAAGTTAATCATTAAAAAAACATATGACATTATTGTTTGTACAGTAATTGAATAACAAAAACCTCAATTTGCACCTTCCCGTCATATCTTGAATCAAGTTCCCAACGAAATGCATTTTTACATAGAGTTTTAATGTATTGAATTTGAAACCACGAATTTAAGTACCACTGAAATAGTGATATTTATGAAAACCACGAAAATGTATGTCCACGAATAAAAGTACTCCCACAGTATATTTTTACGGCTGTTATCTTTGGTCTGTTGAAAAACAAATTGCACGTTTGTCTCATATCTACAATCCATTACCATATTAGCCTGTATTTACAGCTATGTTCTCTCATTTGTTATATTTTGTTTTGACTTAAACTATAAAGCAATTTAGGTGGGGTTTTTGTTGTCATCAATTTGTATATTTAAGACATTAATGGTTTCAAAATATGGTTTCAAAACAATCGAATAGATCTAAATGAAAAGCCAAAAATAAGCTAAGGACAGAGCTATGCAAGACGGACATACTCATTAGTTTTATGTAAAATTTTCTAAAAAATTTCATATTGCATGTCTCCAAATAATATCGTTTTTCGGTTGGCACCGAAGTTCTGCTAACTTGTTTAGTGGACACCATTTGGTACTGAAATCCACGAGCAAAGTTGTCAGTCTGGTGGTAATAAAATACAGAAGATACTGTAAATTTTGTCTTTGTATATGTCAGTTTCAACAACTTATGTCTCATCGGTACAAAACAAAATATTATGAAGACCACAAACCAAAACTTTGTAAAATCTGATTAAGATCAAATATGCAAAAAAATCTAAATGAAAGCCAAATAAGATCAGAACAGAGCTACTCCTTAGTTTCTAACTATTTTTTTCTAGACTTTTGATATTGTAATATTGCATGTATCAAAAAAAACGGGTTTTGGGTTATCACCGACGTACTTCTTACATGGTTGACGGATACCCTCGTGGACTAACAGTTCACCAGCAGAAGCAAGGGCTGTGTGGTGATAAAATACGAAATACAGAACTTACTGTAAATTAAGTTTACGTATATAGCCATTTCGAAATATTATGTCTCTTCAGTGCAGACCAAATAAAAACTTTTGGAAGACCACAATCTTTCTTTACTCTATATTAGCATTAATGTTTCTCAGATATGTTTTGTTCAAAATTTAATATATTTTCTAGTGTTGCCTTTTGATGCAAGTTGCCAAATAACCCACAAAGCGTTGTAAAATACATATTAATGAGTTTAAAAATGTTTTTGGAGTTTTTGTTTCAAACAAAATTGCATTATTAAGGTATTTTCATGTGGAGTGACAAATATTTTCTACTCTATGGGACTACTTGCAAGAATTGTTAAATGCAACCATCATAACACTATGGCTTTGTCCAGACCTTACCCCATCAATGCACTATTTTTAATTACAGACAAGACCAAAATTAAGACTTACTTAATAATAAAATATATTAACAGTAAAACAGGTCATTCATTAAGAAAATGTGAAAACTGTCTAACCATTCCTTTTGTTCATGACGATTTGTCGTGTTTATACTGGGTTTTTTTGTAGACGTGTTCATTTGCCATAGTACGACTATACTCACAGTTTTAACAAACGCGGTAAGGCGTCAAATGTTCCTACTGTTATACTTGCAATCCTATTCTCATTGATATTCCTGTTGGTAATGTTGAATCATCAAATTATTGGTGGTTTCATTTAATGGTTTATAGAGCATAGCCAAAAATTACACTTTTATTGTATTTGTATTAATGGAAACAAATGAAAATACTGATTTCTTGGGAATTTATGTACAGAGGCGGTTTACTGAACCCAGATGATTGGAATGGAATTGATAAACAGCTTTTACATAGGACCCTTCACCCTGGATAATGCGGAGACCGTTGTAACACGTTTTCATTGTGCACAAACGCTCGTTAAATTTCAAGTTAAACGGATTGGTATAAGCATTGCTTCGCAAGTCACTCAAATATTCCATGGTGTTTAAATATTTGAAAATATATCATCGTTTCTCACTCGATGCAGTTGTGGAATCTATATATCTCAATCATATGAACTTCAAATAATTCTTTCTACCTAACGAATAAATTTTGAATAACTTGATTTTGTAATGTAGTACTATTCTAGTTTAACACGTTTTGAGTTTAATCAAATTCCCTTTTTAGGGTGATTGTGATCCTTTAGGCACCTCTTCGTTGACGGAATAAGTACAGACATACATGTAATACAAACATGTAGGTGTTAAACGTAGCCTAAGTGAGAGGAATTTTGGGATTTTTTCCCATTGTTGTTAATTCACTTATCAAAACAAGAACACTTGAAACAAAGGCTCAATGTTCTCCATCATGAGTTGTTTGACTAGTTAAATATCTCGCAATTTGCGAATGACTTATTTCCATTCGGATAGTGGTGTATATATATTTCAAGTCGTCAGGAATCCAGTAATTCCTTCTTTCTGGCATTTGAGACTATCATATTCGCCTTCAATTACAAGAGAGTTCCTATCTCGAAAGTTCCGTGTTTCAATTGATAATTCAACGTCCATTTTTTTTTTTTTTTTTGGGGGGGGGGGACGTCATGGAAAAACAAGAAGCTTTTTCTCAAATAAGTATTCATGCCGACTTATTCTATTCCAAGGAAATAAAGTGTCATATATGATGACGTTGAGTACAGAAATAACATTTGTTCTATATATTTAGATTTTGGTAATAAGACATAAAAGTAATCTTACCGATGTGTAAACGTGGTCAACTTACTCACAAACTAAACTAAACTTAGAGTACTTCTTTGTCTACAATTTTTTGATTACGGCTTTCCATATTTTTAGATTTTAATGCTGCTGATGAGAGGTTACTCCTTGAAACACGTGTACAGCATAACTAAATTTACTGTTAATTTTTGCAACTTTGGTATTTTTGTATTTAGAGTCCTGCGAAATTAATTCATTTTGTGAGTGCGTTTGCGACGTTGTCACATGAAAAAACTCCTATAGATTTATTTCAATTCCTATAGTAAATGATATAAATTTTCGAAAATGAATATGTACTTACAAGAACTCTAGATTTATAAATGCATCGAACATTCCAACAGTGAGAACTGCTATATTGTTTTGGTCGAGATTTCTGTAACAAAAAGTAAAACATTCCAACAGTGAGAACTGCTATATTGTTTTGGTCGAGATTTCTGTAACAAAAAGTTAAACATTCCAACAGTGAGAACTGCTATGTTGTTTTGGTCGAGAAATCTATAACAAAAAGTAAAACATTCCAACAGTGAGAACTGCTTTGTTGTTTTGGTCGAGAAATCTATAACAAAAAGTAAAACATTCCAACAGTGAGAACTGCTTTGTTGTTTTGGTCGAGAAATCTATAACAAAAAGTAAAACATTCCAACAGTTAGAACAACA
>MJUU01038060.1:7088-44855 GCA_002080025.1 Modiolus philippinarum
TGAAAAACACCTTTTTTGTAAGGGACCACCAAAGGACTATTGTGGCCAAGTTTGGTGCCAATTGGCTCAGTAGTTTCAGAGAAGATCTTTGAATGTGTTTTCCTATAGGGTCCAATGTTAAAACTATATTTCCCGCTGGCGGCCATCTTGGATATCGCACAGACCTGAAAAACACTTTTTTGTAGGGGACCACCCAAGGACTATTGTGGCCAAGTTTGGTTACATTTGTCCCAGTAGTTTCAGAGGAGAAGATCTTTGAATGAAAAGTTTACGCCGGACAGACGACGGACGGACGGACGACGGACGCAAAGTGATGGCAAAAGCTCACCCTGGCATTAGCCAGGTGAGCTAAAAATAAAGCAATAAACATTCAAAAGAAACTCTTTTTTAAGAAAAAAAAGTATATATATAAACAAATAAAATAAATTAATAAAAGTAAAAAAAATGAAATTATTTTTCTATAAGAATGGTTATATCTCATTATAATTATTAAACAGAAAACACTTCGTCTGTTGTTTATGAATTTTGTTAACGTTGGGTATTGACGTTACGTTGGGTATTATTTCGCCAGCTTTCAGATTTTTTCACTATTATTCAGCAGTATTTTAAATGTTTGCCAGCAAATAAAATTGCAAGTCGACCATTTTATATTGTATCTAAAATGTTTATTTCATACAACACAAATTGTTCTTAAATCAGTTATGTTCTGACAAAAATGTAAAAGATGCATTTCACAGTATACTAAAGGTTGCAGAGTAGAATATTTATTTCTGAATATTGTTTTGTATATACTAGATCTACAGGTTGCATCGGTCGATACATTCAGCGTATAAGCATCTTGATACATTTTAGTCATGCACAACTTCAAGCAAATGAATGCTAAAGCAATATGCGAGACCTATATATGAAATATACTTCGCTAGTAATTGTGATTAGGTAAAACATAACAATTGTAGACAGGTTTCTCGAACAACTGCTGTTTTGTTAGAACTTCAAACTAAACTGTAGTCCTCGGCCTGTCGACCAGTAACAATTTTTCTTCGGGTCTTACAACACGTTGTCATCGCACCATTCAATAACTACATATGAACTATGTTAATTGAGAACAATTTCATCTCCTCAAATAATGGACTAAACCTAGCTGCAGCATGATATGACCGCAGCATGTCGATCACTGAAGTTTGAACAAGTGTAATTCTAAGTGAATGTAGACAGTTAAGAGTTTGACACAGTAATTAAGGAACTTGTCACAGTAATTGGCTGGACATAAACTTAAAAAAATAAAATAAAATAAGCCCTCATGATCCTTTACAGCTCGGAAACGGCAAGAACTATGCAATATTAACTGAACCCCCAATTGAAAGCTTACTTCAAGAAAAATCAAAATGCATTGAATTCCGATGAAAAAAATATTTAGGTTATTTGCACAATTACACTTTTTTCCTTGTCTGGCCCTCATAACTCTGAAAGGTAAGAGCTACCATTTAACATACTACTTAAAACTAAGGTTAAGAAAAAATCTGTAGGAACAAATCGTATTAAAATCCGAAAATAAATAAAAATAAAACTTATTTCGAAAAAGTGTAATTATGGCCCTTTTGACCCCTATAGCTCGAAAACGGTAATCGCTACATAAAATCCGTTACCTGGCTTAGCTTTTGAGCCAAAAAGGGAAAATGGGCGGGATAGAAAAATAGCCTTCCGTACGACACCCTTTTATTCGTGTCTTTTATCGTGAAAGATTTATATGCTGCATGGTCATGTAAACTTGTTGGAGACCAGGCTGTTCTTGTTATGATCCGACTAACCCGCATAGCCGTGGTATTCCCCAAACCTCCATAAAGGTCAATCTGGAACCAAATCAGTTATAGGGAAAGTTTACTTGAAAACTACCGAGAAAATTGGCTGTATAATTGGCTAGCATTACAGTTGCTGTAGCTGGGAGATATAGGAGATAAAATGCACAGAACCCCGATTCAACACAGATTATTTGGACAATCATGATTTTGGTATCCATTTCTTTATTTATATCTCGAAATGTTATAATAAAGTTCATAACAGAATTTCACTTACACAAGGCACCAATAAGAAATGACAATGTTATTTACAAAGCTTCAAAACGACAATTCAACTTATAAATATCTGCGTTTAACTTGTATTATGAAGAAAAAAAATGGCCCATTCATTCCTTATAGGTCGGAAACGGTAAGAGCTATGCTTAATTTGTTCGCAGGCTAACAAAACATTACAACAAGAGGAATCTATAGGAAATTCCCCCGTTGAAATCCGATGGAAAATAAAGATTTGACATACTTGAAAAATTGCAATTTTCTCTATCTTGAACTTATAGCTAGTAAACCGTAAATCAGTTAACACAGCTGAGAGCTTACAACAGGGATATCACAAAAAAAAAACATCGAAATCCGATATAAGTACAAGTCTTTGGTGATGTGATGTGCAAATTTGCAATTTTGGTCCCGTTTCGTCCTCTTAGCTTGGAAAGGAAACCAGTCGTCAATAATCTTTTGGTAAAGGAAATTAAAATAAAAGAGGCAATGGGGCCAACTAGTTTTGATTGTCCTTAGAAAACTGGAGAAAAATGTAGAGTGGTACTGTTTCCCCACCCAGTATGCCCATGCGGCAAGGCTTTCCGAACTATGACATGTCAAATCTGCATAAATAAGGCATTCTCTTTTACCCACGTCATTTTTGTAGTCGGAGACGTTGAAAAACAATTCATTGATTAATTAGTTTTACCTTTAGTGAGCAATTTTTCAGCTATACCAAGACCCGATGTTAAGTTCAAACAAATTTTAGTAAAAAAAGAAAAAAAATAAAGGTGGAAGGGACAACGAGGCAGTGAGATTTGATTGCAAATGGACAAGGGGAAAATGGGTAGGGGCAGGACATTCAGCCTTTTTAATGACTCCTAGTAAGTCTGTTTGTCTTAAGAAAATTATAGATGGGATCTTTCTCTAATTTCTTCCTATTTTTCACATTTTCTGAACGGTGTGGAAACATTTGTTTTCCTCTCTAGAGAGGAGAACAAGTTTCGTGATATTTCCCGCCAAATTTATTCGGAATACAAACCTCGGGTGTTTTTCGTCCAGTCATTAGAAAAACAGTTTCCACAACTTAAACATTTGAAAAATTTATTTAACTCGATGTGAGAAATTTCATAATCAACTAGTTCTCGTTATGGAAACTATTTTCACTGCGTTGCGTTTCTTCACAGTTTGGCCACAGTGGTTCGCGGTCAGGCTTTAAAACATGACTACCCCGCAAAGGCTATGAACCCACTATCCACCACATTGGGACGTACAAAATGTACCCGGCAGCTCTGTAGTCGCAACCCCGAAAACCGATTTAGGTGCCTAGTAGAAGTGTAGATTTTCGGGTATATTTTCTCTCACATTTCAAGACACATTAAGACAACGAATTTTACATTCTTATTAGAATATTCAACATACTGCAATCCGATCTTCATCTTCCTTTTGTTAAAAACTCTGAAAATGGTAGACAAAAATATGTAGAAATCTAAACTAAGTCAGTACAATACGAGTGCTTAAGTTCATAACATAATTATTGTCATATGATTGATGATTTAGGGTTTACTTCTTTAGAGCTGCCGGGCGTGTTCCTGAGAGGTGGATATGGGAATGCGCTCTGTGTGTGCGTTGTCGTCTGGCCATAATACAGAAAATCTGGCCGTAAAAGATTTTAGACAATCTTTAAAGAGAGGCCTTACTATTTCCCCTTTCGTCACTGGAAACCAACCTCGTCCTGGTTGAACCTTTCATCTTAATTTCTTCCAAAATTTTCGAATTGCTTAAGTCGTTGTCGTTCTGACCAAGCTGAAATATTTCTCGCTAGAGATTAAACTCTTATCAATTATTTAATCAATAATTGTTGCTGCATGCCGAGGAAGGGCTCTGTCTACAAAGCTTAGAGAGTAAATCTTTAATGCCGGGTAGTCAGGTCATAAAACGTTTAGCATAGCTGCAAACCACTGTTGACAAACTATGAAGAGATAGTCGTCATGCAGTATAAAGACCACTTTCATATTTTTGATCAATGAAAGGACACAATTGGTGTCTTGTAAAATTCGAAAAGTAGTCGTGTAAAACTGTAATCAATCAATCCATACATTTGATATGTGTTTGAATTTCTGTATATGTTGTCTCATTTCGCTCATTGCAGCGGCAGTATTTACATACGGCAAAACTGAATTAACGAGGTCTTTAACATTCAGATAGCGTGTCTTTTTCCAACCACGCATTAGTGTGGACGCATGTGTAAGGAACTTTTGTGCCCCATTAGTGTTCATGGGTAGAAATACATCCAAACTGTCTCAGAGCTTGACGGAAACGGATCAGAGAAAGGGGAGGTTAACTTGTTGACTTGTCAACTGGCTTTTGCTAGTACCAAGTCCGGTTGTCCCGAATTCCTTTTGTTGTATACGTTTTTCTTTTGACTCTTGTGTAGTTCCATGCCAGACTCAGCATGTGATTATAACTGTCAGCCATCGTAGATGACTCACTCTATATATTTTCATTTCATTAAAAATTTCAAAAAGTTTTCAATTGCCCATTTTTGATATTGTTTAAACACCATTGTAATTGGCATCACAAAGTCAGGAAGAATCAAAATATTATATGAATAAAAGTAATTTTGGAGGAGTTTATCGATGTGTAAACGCGACCGACTCACTAACAAACTGAATAAAATCCGAAGGAAAGGCCGTTTTTACACATCGATAAACTCCTCGAAAATTACTTTTATTCCTTATTATTCCAATTCTTTGAACTATAAACAATGTTTTCACGGAATTTGACATCAACATTGAGTGCACTATGTTTCCTCGGAGAGTATTAATGGTCTAGAAGCGTTTATCGAAAAATAACTTCTTTGTTGTTCATGACGTTGACCAATGGAATTGGACGTTGCAATAGCAATTGGAATTACAGAACGGCAGGGAATATTCTGTCTATGCAAGGAAGTCAAGTCATAATATGGCAAGCCTGTCGATCCTCAAAGCATTGTAGACAATCTAGATCTATGTGAAGAAACGACACTTTCCCTACAATATAATGTCTAAGCCAGAGAAATCACCTAGGGTCGTACAGCAGATAAGAATTTCCCGTCCCAACCCATTTCACCTCTTTTCTAGTGGCCTACATAACTAATTGACCACTTCATCTTAATTTCACCCAAATTCAGCTTAACCAGGACAGTTGACAGAGATGAACGTTAAATACTTGAATCAAAATTAACAAAACAACTAAACTGTGAATGAAAGGATATGGAGTAAATGCACATGAGACAATGTCTCCACAAATGCATGGTGTAAAACGAGCAGAGGAACAACGCTTTTCGTGTTGTTCTTCATCCTGAGGTCAGCATGAGGACTTCAACAATGATCTTTATCATACCTCACAGTAAGTTCAAGACGACTCCTAGCCTTTGTGGCTACTCGCCAAGGTAATAAAACCCATTTACTAAAGCAGACAATTGAGTTTTAGAACCCATATAGTACAGACTTCGTTTGATTTTACTAGTTGCAAGATTTTTTTTTAATTCGGCCCTCGTAACACTAAAATAATATAACCGGGCACCCTTGAAACAAACATCTAGAATGCCACTGTCTTGAGATCCGAGGATCTCGACAATCTCGCCAAGCCCCTTCTAGTAAAGATTACCAGAGAGGTGATACGAAGATGGAACATATAGGACAATTTTATCCGGTGTAATACACAGAAACTAGAGCAGAAATACTAGATACTGATGAAAGCAACCTCATGGACCAAATTCATAAAATAAGGCTTAAGTAGAGTATTGCATTATTAATAAGAAAAGGTAAGATTAATTCAGGGAATAAGTTTGTGAATAGTAATGAAACGATTAGTGAGAAAATAATCAAACCCATTACAAAGAATAAAATTTCACATTTTAATGATGTTATGCATTTCGTAGTTCAGGTTAACTTGTTTAATTTTGACATCCTTCCGAACTGCCGGCCTCTGTAATCGCGGTAAAATTTCGAGAGCGCGTTCCATTCTCTTACTTTTTGTTATTTTAAATACACGACAGCGCCTGTTTTTTGTGGGTTAAGGAAATATTTAACATGTTTAACAGTTTCATTAAGATTTCTGCCCTTTGCTGCCAAAAAAGAACGAACTTGTAACCGCGTTGAAAGCTGTTTTTTTATTTATTTATGATTCTAGAATACGTAGAAGAATGTTTTCTTAAATAAGAATGGCGTCATTGTTTTAGTGTATTGATAAAATTTATTGGATTTACGCAATCTAGTGTGACGTTAACAGATAGAAAATTATCCTGTGATTGATTTGAGCATGCAAATGTTGTTCTAAAAATCTTGAACTTAATCCTCTCCTTCAAAATACTTGAGGTAATGACCTTCGCAGCTTGGAATGAACTAAACTCAACAATGACCTTCTTTTCGACAAATAAAGGAGACTGCTAGTGATCATATATTGTGGCCACGAAATGTGACAGTTAATTAAATAAGATAAATTAAGTTGACCTTGTTATATTATGAATATAAGTTGGGAGAAATAACTTAATTTCCTAATGTTATCTTGACCAGCTATTATTAGTTCACACATCTCACTATTTTATAATGCCAATTTTCCCAATAATCGCCCGGCTTATGAATAGGCCCGCAGCATCCTCTGAGCTTGGAGTATGAGTCTTCCTAACAGAGGACCCCGAGGGAACCCCGGGATATACAAATAGGACCTAGTATCTCCGGCTTGTGGGGTGTGACCCCTCTTAAACGGAGGCTGGCCCCGAGGGTCCTGGGATATAGAAATAGGAACCATTCCGTGGTTGTGCGGGATTAATAAATACACAACCCATCTTTCGGATGGGATGTAAACTCAGGTCCACGTGTTGGAAACAATGCCACGCTTCCTGCAGGTTAAAGAACCCTTGTAGCAAGCTCTTTTTGGGGTGGTCCGAAGGTGATCGGCTACAAGGCTAAATTCCCGCCCTTGACGATATCACCCTACTTTTTCAGTGGCAGTCAGAATTTCCCGTCCCATGGCCCTTTCCATACCCCAAAGTGATTATTTATTGTTTGTCTTTTGACTCTTGAGTAGTTCCATGCCAGACTCAGCATGTGATTATAACTTTCAGCCATCGTAGATGACTCGCGTTATATATTTTCATTTCATTAAAGATTTCAAAAAGTTTTCAATTTCCCATTTTTGATATTGTTTTAACACCGTTGTAATTGGCATCACAAAGTCAGGAAGAATCAAAATATTATAGGAATAAAAGTAATTTTGGAGGAGTTTATCGATGTGTAAACGCGACCGACTCACTAACAAACTGAATAAATTCGGGAGGGCTTTGGATGAGGGTAAAGAGGTAAGGGTTGTATTTTGTGATATAAGCAAGGCATTTGACAGAGTTTGGCACAAGGGTTTAATTTATAAAATGAAACAAATTGGTATTCGGGGGCAATTTTTAAATTGGATTGAAAATTACTTAACTGAAAGAAAACAGCGAGTTCTTATTAATGGTAAAACATCTAGTTGGAGACAAATAAGAGCCGGTGTTCCCCAGGGTTCAATCCTCGGGCCATTGTTTTTTCTCATTTTCATCAATGATATCGTCTCAGAAATTCAGTCAAATATCAAACTTTTTGCTGATGATACAAGTTTATATCTTATTGTAGATAATCCTGCTTTGGCAGCCACAATATTAAATGAGGATCTAACTAAAATACATAATTGGTCAAAGAAATTGCTAGTTACTTTCAATCTAAATAAGACTGACACAATGACTATATCTCGGAAACGTGACAAACCTTTTCATCCTCAACTTTTCCGCCGTGCGCGGTCCCGGCTTATGAATAGGCCCGCAGCATCCTCTGAGCTTGGAGTATGAGTCGTCCTAACAGAGGACCCCGAGGGAACCCCGGGATATAGAAATAGGACCTAGTATCTCCGGCTTGCGGGGTGTGACCCCTCCTAAACGGAGGCTGACCCCGAGGGTCCCGGGATATAGAAATAGGACCCATTCCGTGGTTGTGCGGGATTAATAAATACACAACCCATCTTTCGGATGGGATGTAAACTCAGGTCCACGTGTTGAAAGAAATGCCACGCTTCCTGCACGTTAAAGAACCCTTGTAGCAAGCTCTTTTTGGGGTGGTCCGTAGGTGATCGGCTACAAGGCTAAATTCCCCGCCCTTGACGATTTCACCCTACTTTTCCAGTGGCAGTCAGAATTTCCCGTCCCATGGCCCTTTCCATACCCCAAAGTGATTATTTATTAACAAACTTGTTCTCGTCTTGATATAGCTGAAATATTGCTGAGTAGACGTTAAACAATAATGAATCAATCAATCAATCCTCAACTTTTTATGAATGATACGCCATTAAATTGTGTAAACGAACATAAACATTTAGGTGTTATCTTATCAGATGATGGTAGCTGGCATAGACACATTGATATGGTTTGTTAAAAAGGCATTTTCCCGGCTCAATACTTTAAGAAAGTTTAAGTTTATCTTTAACAGAAAAACTTTAGAAAAACTATATTTAACATATATTCGTCCTCTCTTGGAATACGCCGATGTAGTATGGGACAACTCAACTGTTATGTTGATAAATAAAATAGAAAGCGTCCAAATAGAGGCAGCGAGGATTGTAACCGGGGGAACAAGATTAACATCTTTGACTTCTCTTTATAATGAAACAGGTTGGCAAAAATTAACAGAAAGAAGAGAAATACATCGTATAACCTACTTTTACAAAATTATTAATAATTTGACACCTCCATATCTTTCTAATTTAATACCTACTCGATTTCAGGATATACATACTTATAACACAAGGAACTCTGAAGCTATTCGTCCCATTATCACCAAAACCGCTTTATATTCAAATTATTTTCTCCCCTCAACAGTTAAGCTTTGGAATCAACAGCCAACTGAAATAAAATCTTGTCCTTCACTTAATAGTTTAAAGTTTTATTTCAAAACTAAGCTGATTAAGAAACCCTCCTTCTATTATACGGGTACTCGTACAGGTCAAATTCTTCACGCTAGACTGCGAATGAATTCTTCCAGTCTAAATGATCATTTATATAAAAAACAACTTATTCAAAGTCCTAACTGTGCTTGTGGAGAACGAGTACTTATCGCGATGTAACATTTATCACAGGCAGCGCAGTCAATATATATTAAGTATGCAGATTCCCTTTCAATTAACGACTAACTTGTTGCTTTATGGATCTGATTTACTCTCACAGGAAAAAAATGAATACGTATTTAAATCAGTACAAAACTTTATTACCAGCAGTAATCGCTTTTCACTTGCCCCCACTCGCACTATTTTCTTGACACACTTTACACATCTTTTCTAGTATCCAACCTTCGTTGATGTCCACTTTTTTTTTGCGTATTTTGTACCTATAATAACTTGTATTGTCATATACTGTAACTCTTAAATTTGATTTTTGAGCATGCTGTATTGAATCGTTTTGAAGTGTATCTTATACCCTTAGGATATGAATTAATATAAGGGCTAGGCCCTTGTTTTCAAATCCTAATTAGTAATTTGTGTAATTATTTGATTTGTTAATTGTTTCTATGTACATCATATATATTACAAGTTATTAATAAAATATGTTTACATTAACTGAATAAAATCCGAAGGAAAGGCCGTTTTTACACATCGATAAACTCCTCGAAAATTACTTTTTCGTTTTGTACTTCATCCTGAGGTCAGCACGAGGACTTCAACAATGATCTTTATCATACCTCATAGTAAGTTCAAGACGACTCCTAGCCTTTGTGGCTACTCGCCAAGGTAATAAAATCCATTTACTAAAGCAGACAATTGAGTTTTAGAACCCATATAGTACAGACTTCGTTTAATTTTACTAGTTGCAAAATTTTTTTTAATGCGGCCATCGTAACGCTAAAATAATATAACCGGGCACCCTTGAAACAAACATCTAGAATGCCACTGTCTTGAGATCCGAGGATCTCGACAATCTCGCCAAGCCCCTTCTAGTAAAGATTACCAGAGAGGTGATACGAAGATAGAACACATAGGACAATTTTATCCGGTGTAATACACAGAAACTAGAGCAGAAATACTAGATACTGATGAAAGCAACCTTATGGACCAAATTCATAAAATAAGGCTTAAGTATAGTATTGCATTAATAATAAGAAAAGGTAAGATGAATTCAGGGAATAAGTTTGTGAATAGTAATGAAACGATTAGTGAGAAAATAATCAAACCCATTACAGAGAATAAAATTTCACATTTTAATGATGTTATGCATTTCGTAGTTCAGGTTAACTTGTTTAATTTTGTCATCCTTCCGAACTGCCGGCCTCTGTAATCGCGGTAAAATTTGGAGAGCGCGTTCCATTCTCTTACTTTTTGTTATTTTAAATACACGACAGCGCCTGTTTTTTGTGGGTTAGGGAAATATTTAACATGTTTAACAGTTTCATTAAGATTTCTGCCCTGTGCTGCCAAAAAAGAACGAACTTGTAACCGCGTTGAAAGCTGTGTTTTTATTTATTTATGATTCTAGAATACGTAGAAGAATGTTTTCTTAAATAAGAATGGCGTCATTGTTTTAGTGTATTGATAAAATTTATTGGATTTACGCAATCTAGTGTGACGTTAACAGATAGAAAATTATCCTGTGANTGATTTGAGCATGCAAATGTTGTTCTAAAAATCTTGAACTTAATCCTCTCCTTCAAAATACTTGAGGTAATGACCTTCGCAGCTTGGAATGAACTAAACTCAACAATGACCTTCTTTTCGACAAATATAGGAGACTGCTAGTGATCATATATTGTGGCCACGAAATGTGACAGTTAATTAAATAAGATAAATTAAGTTGACCTTGTTATATTATGAACATAAGTTGGGAGAAATAACTTAATTTCCTAATGTTATCTTGACCAGCTATTATTAGTTCACACATCTTACTATTTTATAATGCCAATTTTCCCTATAATCGCCGCCGTGCGCGGTCCCGGCTTATGAATAGGCCCGCAGCATCCTCTGAGCTTGGAGTGTGAGTCTTCCTAACAGAGGACCCAGAGGGAACCCCGGGATATACAAATAGGACCTAGTATCTCCGGCTTGCGGGGTGTGACCCCTCCTAAACGGAGGCTGACCCCGAGGGTCCCGGGATATAGAAATAGGAACCATTCCGTGGTTGTTTGGGATTAATAAATACACAACCCATCTTTCGGATGGGATGTAAACTCAGATCCACGCGTTGGAAGAAATGCCACGTTTCCTGCAGGTTAAAGAACCCTTGTAGCAAGCTCTTTTTGGGGTGGTCCGTAGGTGATCGGCTACAAGGCTAAATTCCCCGCCCTTGACGATTTCACCCTACTTTTCCAGTGGCAGTCAGAATTTCCCGTCCCATGGCCCTTTCTATACCCCAAAGTGATTATTTATTAACAAACTTGTTCTCGTCTTGATATAGCTGAAATATTGCTGAGTAGACGTTAAACAATAATCAATCAATCAATTAATCCCTATAATCGTCTTTATGAGTACCTTTTGTTTGGCTATGTGTTGTAATTGCTCCATAGCTTTGGACACGAGTGCTTTTATCGGGCAACGGGTGACAGTGATCCTGAGGGCAATTTGCCAGTTAATTTAGTGATTGTTGACGATCCCGCTTCCATGGGCTAACAAAAATATAGATGTGGCGTTATTCTAGAATGAGCATTGAATTCTGCTCAAACTGGTGCTAGGGACCGTCTTTAAATTACTATGAGGTATGAGCACCTCAAGATGAAGAACAATAATAGCATTGTTCCATTGCTTGGTTATTCCATGTACTCCATATCCTTTCATTGTTTATCATAGAAATAAATCTTTCTTCCACGGGAGATGTTTGATGTCAACATATATTTTTCTACCTATCGGAGGTTCCTTTGGAAGATATATAAACTTTGACATTATTTTTCTTCCTTATGGAACAACTGTTATAGAACGTTTATTCTGTTAGGAGCAAATACTGTAATATTTGCCACATTGGAAAAAGATATCCTATAATATTTTATCCCTTTGAAACAAATGTTATGATGGGACTTCTGTTCAGTGACATGGATAGGACATGCAATACGTCTTTAGTTTGGTATGCTCAATGGCATTCATTCATAAAAGTAACGTAAAAATTAACAATAAATAAACAAAGTAAAAATGGACTTTCTTTTCCTTCGATATTTTTTAGATACACATTTTCATTGCCATATATCTTGTGGATCTGACCTAAACGAGTTTTTTTAATGACCATTGAATAAAAAGCGAGTTGGTCAATTTTACCTCATATATTCTTTGGAAAAATTGTGAAAATAAATAGTCAGAGAGTTAAAATGTCCGATAGTTTTATCAGGACGAGAACAAGTTAATCAATCCCCCCCCCGAAAATTGATTTTCACTGGAAAAGGGATAAATGGGTAGGGCAGGAAATTTTGCCTTCGATAAACGACACCTAGTGTGTCTGCTCTTATAAGAGAAATATATATTGGTGTTTATACTGCTTGGAATGTGGCCACAGATTTGCTACAATGGTTCACGGCCAGGCTTGCATTGTTATGAAGTGACTACCTATAAACATAGTCAGGGCATTCCCCTATCCATCAACTTGGAACGCCCCCGGCAGCTTTGTAGCCGGGCCTCTGCGATTCAAGTGCCGGGTGTATTCTTACCTATTTGGGATACAAAAATATGTAAAAAAATAACTTAAATATGAATGCTGACAATTATTTAGTATATGGGTAGAACATCCTTCACTGATTTCTATGTGATAAATACAAAAATAACCTAGTAATGAGATCGAAAAGCAATGTCTGTTTGAAGCATGCAAATAATGTTGGAAAAATCTAGAACTTCAATCTCTTTCTCGGATTTGTGAGAGTGCGCACCTTTATCAATGTATTATTCGCGTTTAAATTACTTTTAGTATCCCGGAGATCTGAAATTGTGGAAAATTAAGGAAAGTGAAAAAATGAAAAAACATTGCAATCAATCAAAAATACAAAAATACTGAAGTTGCATTAAAAAGTTAATTTCGTTATGCTGTACATGTGTTTCAAGGAGTAACCTCTCATCAGCAGCATTAAAATAAAAAAATATGTAAAGCCATAATACAAAAGTAGTCAAAAAAGAAGTACTCATTTCCAAAAATATCGAAATAGGAAGCCAAATCCAGTACCAAGGATATCTACCGAGTGCCATACACGAAATGAAGCCTTAGTATTTTTAAGGGGTTAGAATTTTGATAAAAACTGTAAATTTCTAAATCACGCAAGGTAAAATTTTCATGTCAGACAAGTCTGACTATTGGGCTTGCGAATACCCTCGGGGACCGCTGGTCAAAGTAAGTAAAGCTAGAGATCATAGCTGACGATTTTAGGGAAGGAGGGATTGTACTCCGTTAGCAGAACACGCGAAGGCCAAATTCCTTTGGATGCGGACCCTCTTGCTTCAAACAGATTAAATTGATTGATACGCAAAGCTTGATGGCGACATTATTTTAAGTTTATAGATAAAACAAGATGGACCACCTTTCCGAGGAACCTTTTCACTCTTTTAATTAGGTGCAGATATTGAAACGACAAAGTAGATATTTCAAATAATTGAGGAAGGGATATGGAGTAAACGCACATGAGGCAAAGTCCCTACAAATACATGGTAAAACAAGAAATGGAACAACGACTTTTATTGCTGTTTTTCATCTTCATTTAAAGACATATTATTACTTTACATAAGAATACGTGCATATTTTCTATTATCGATTTTGATTGATCAGTTAAAGTTTAAGGTCCATTGAGCAATATTTCAGATATATCGGGACGAGAACAAGTTAATTAAATAAAAAAAATAAGTAAAAGTAAAAAGAAATCAAAATTGAAGTGGCAAGGAGTTTTGATAACCTTATCCTTCTATCTATTTCTTCTCAACCACACTGTTCATCGTGTACTATGTTACAACTCTAGATTTCTTACGAGGAAGACTTGCCCGGTTAGCAAAGGCTACATTTTATATAGCTTTGGTGGGAGAGTGGTCTAGAGCGCTGGACATGGTGCAGGCGGTGTTGCCATAAATGACAATGAAATATAGTTAAAATCTTCCCCCCCCAAGGGGACTCCTGGGGAATAGAAAAAAGACATAGTATCTCCGGCTTACGGGATATGACCCCTTGCAAAAGGGACTAACTTTAAGGGAACCCCGAGTCATAGAAATGGGACCCAGTATTTCAGGCTGCGGGGTACAACCACTCCAAAACTGGATGTCTGTGGTTGTGCGAGATGAATGAATACACAACCCATCTTTCGGATGGGATATTATTAACTCAGGTCCACGTGTAGGAAGAAATGTCAAGTTTCCCGAACCTTAAAGAACCCTCGTAGCAAGCCGTTTTAAGTGGTCCCTAGGTGATCGACTGTAAAGCCAATTTCCCCGCCCCTTTTCAGTTAGTGGATAGGGGAATGCCCCGTCTATGCGGGGTAGTCAGGTCGTAATACGGAAAGCCTGACCGCGAACCATTGTAGCCAAACTGTTTGGAGAAACGCCACCCTCCATGCAGTATAAAGACCCCTTCTGTATTTCTCTAAAGAGAGCAGACGCACTGGGTGTCGTATGGAAGGCTAAATTTCCTGCCCCTACCCATGTCTCCCATTTTCAAGTGGCAATCAAAAGTCGTTACCCCGGTTTTTCCTTCCACCTTTATTTCTTTCTTCTTTTACTTACAATTTTTTTCATTGATTAACTTGTTCTCGGACTGATATAGCTGAAATATTGCTCATTGGACGTTAAACTCTAACTAATCAAACAATCAATTAATCCCCGCCCCTTTTAATTCACCCTCCTTTTCCAGTGGCAGTCAGAATTTCCTGTCCCATGAAACTTTTTATACCCCAAACTGATTATTTCTTGACAAACTTGTTCTTGTTTTGATATAGCTGAAACATTGTTTAGTAGACGTTAAACAATATTCAATCAATCAATCAATCAAATCCAGCCGAAGACAGACCTTGCTGGACTTTCAGGTGCTTACTGGAATTCAAAGATGATTTTCAACACTGTTGGCATTCGGATTAATATATTCTACCTTTGCAACTCACATTACCAATTCGTTATCATTTATATTAAATACAGCTGTTTGCTTCACTATTATCTATTCGACTTATGTATCTTAACTTTTGGAACCTAATCCTGCTTCTATCTATTTCCTACAAACATCAATGTTCATTGTGTTCCATGTTATAACTCTAGATTTACTACGAGTAGAAATTATCCGGTTACCAGAAGCTATATTTTATAAGCCTAGGTGGACGCGTGGTCTAGACCGCTGGACATAGTGCAGTTGTTGTTACCATATATTACCATAAAGTATAGGCTGAATTGCAGCCGTAGATCTTGCTGTTTTTTGTTGCTAGTAGGTATGAATGATGATTCATCATTAATTTCCCCATTGTGAACTTTCCCTTTCTTAGCAGCAATATACCTACCTCTCCAGCCTATGGAGTGTACATTTCACAGTTGATTCGTTACTGTCGAGCTTGTAGTTTGTACAGTGATTTTTTGAACAGAGCAAAAACACTGTCCCAAAAGCTGCTTAGTCAGGGATTTGTTCAACCTTTGTTAATTTCATCCCTCAAGAAATTCTATGGCCGTCACCATAGCATCATTGAAAGATATGACGTGTCAGTATCCCAAATGAAAGTGGACATTTTCAGCTAGATTCATGTCTTCCCGGATTTGACTACCGACTTTGACATTTTCCCGGATTGAATCACTCACAGTGTGACGGGTGCTGTTAACAGAGCAGGACATGCTTACCCTTCCGGAGCACCTGATGTCACTCTCAGTTTCACTGGAGTTCACACTGTGAGTGCCTTTGTTCTGAATGTTGTGGTTTCTGGTTCTGTGCTTTGTGTCTGTCTGGCGTCATTGTTTTTGTGTCTAACGTCATTGTTTTCTGTGTTCTCGTTTTTGCCCTGTCTTTGGACTTCGATTTTTGTGAATATCACCCCTTTGTTCCTTCGGTATTCTACTGCCGTTGTTTCATCACTATTTGCATTCGGGATCATATTCTACCTTTGCAGCTCATCTTACCAATTCATTATCATTCATTTTTAATAACCATGGAAAAAGGAGAAATGGGTAGGGACAGGAGATTAAGCCTTTTTTATCTAAAAAACCATTAATGCGACCTTGTTTGTATAAGTTTCTATCAGCTTTGCGATACATTCAAATGTAATTCTGTCGTGCGCGGTCCCGGCTTATGAATAGGCCCGCAGCATCCTCTGAGCTTGGAGTATGAGTCTTCCTAACAGAGGATCCCGAGGGAACCCCGGGATATAGAAATAGGACCTAGTATCTCCGGCTTGCGGGTTGTGACCCCTCCTAAACGGAGGCTGACCCCGAGGGTCCCGGGATATAGAAATAGGACCCATTCCGTGGTTGTGCGGGATTAATAAATACACAACCCATCTTTCGGATGGGATGTAAACTCAGGTCCACGTGTTGAAAGAAATGCCACGCTTCCTGCACGTTAAAGAACCCTTGTAGCAAGCTCTTTTTGGGGTGGTCCATAGGTGATCGGGTACAAGGCTAAATTCCGCGCCCTTGACGATTTCACCCTACTTTTCCAGTGGCAGTCAGAATTTCCCGTCCCATGGCCCTTTCCATACCCCAAAGTGATGATTTATTAACAAACTTGTTCTCGTCTTGATATAGCTGAAATATTGCTGAGTAGACGTTAAACAATATTCAATCAATCAATCGATCAAATGTAATTAAATGTAAAATATGCTTCTTCTTCAGGTTTGGGTACCCATAAACGGGTTAAACCCTACCGCTGGCTTTTGCTAGTGCCGTTACCATGTCCGGCTGTCCCGAGTTCCTATCGTTGTCTACGTTTGTCTTTTGTCTTGTTTGTGTTTTTCTTGTGTAGTTCCCTGGCAGATTTAGGCATTTTACTGTAATTTTCAGCCATGGTAGATGTTTCCTGTTCACATGGCCTAACCAACATGGGGGGAAATATCGCGCGAGGACTAGTACATATGCGGAAAATACTACTCTAAGACTAGATTGAAGAAAAATTCACAAATTTTTGTGTGTGTAATCGAAAGTGGTAAGAAAATTTGTTTGTTTACATATCTAATTTAAAAAAGTGAAGCGTACATTCTAACGATAAATTAATCAGCTTTCTGCTTCTTTTTTAAAAATTAAAATCGGATGTGTACTTTTCAAGAACATGCACGAACCAATAACCCACCCTACATGAATGAACATATTCTCGATTCGAGTATTGCGTAGTAAAACCCTTTTATACATCTTTTTACGAAATTTAATCATTTTTGTATGGTCCTACATGTGTATCAAGACTGGTATTAAATATTGGTGGAATTATAGTCAATATAATACAGTGCTTAGCAAGAAAAGCGAGTACATGCAAAAAATCCTAAGTTTGGACGAGAACATGCAATATTTCTGAAGAAGCAGACAAATATTTCTCATAGCACACATTGTAAAATACTGATTAATGTTTAATAAAAGCTTTGTGGAGAAGAGAATTTACAATTATTATATAAAAAGGTCAAATGAGAAGGCCTATGAAATTCTAGACCCTTAGGCGACATCAAGATGTAGACAGGAATAAAAGCCCTGTCCTTGATAAACTGGAGTTTTCTATGTATCATGTGCGTTTTTGTCACATGTACATTCACTCCATATCCTTTCACTTTTTCTATTATCATGAGCTGTAGAAAAGATCGTCAAAAGAAAAATCAAGTATGAACAATATAACATATGATTATCATGGATCCAAATGAAGAAATTATTTCAATCAAGTCGCGATATGTTTATGTAAAGTTGTTATACGATCTGAAGAGCAACTAATAGTTACTGCAAATAATAACAAGAACTAGAAAGATGATGGATTGGTAATATTGGTCGATAGAAAAGGCATTATGCCTTTTACAATACAAACTAATTAACTGAACAATGTTACTGTGAGGGTAAACATAATACATGCATACAATATGATACCTTACCATTAATATCACTAAAATGTATCTCAATTCAGAGATAATTTTGTCATGGAAAATGTTGAGCACCCATTGGTTTTGCTTTGAAATTGGTCATCGGGTGCCATTGACTAATTCAGACACCTTTGGACCTCTTATAAGCACCGCCGCGGAAAGTGGCGCACTCTATACAGCCCCTGACAAGAGTAAACGGGCGTTTAATTACTGCAAACTGGGTAAACACAGGAAAGTGAATACTGCAATCCCGAGCTATGTTTTGGTACATATTTATGTTGCTCGGAGCATGCGTTAATGACCTTAATTCTGTTCTTCCGAGCATGTTCTACCTGTCAGAATTCTGACGTTCCGAGCATGCGTTCATGAACAAATTTCCGATGTTCCGAGCATGCATTCTTGAAAAAGCTGTTGTGAATACATGCTGGGACCATCAGAAATCTATTCATGCACGCATGCTCGGAACGTCAGAATTCTGACAGATAGCGCATGCTTGGAATAACAGAAATACGATCATTAACGCATGCCCCGAGGGTGCGTGTATAAACAAATTATTGCCACACCGAGCATGTGTAAATGCATGACAATCTGAAGTTCCGAGCATGCGCTACCAAACAGATTTATTACATTCAGAGCATGCGTTCATGAACAAATTTTTGATGTTCCGAACATGCATATGCTCGGACCATCAGAAATCTTTTCATGCACGCATGCTCGGAACGCCAGAATTCTGACAGGTAGCGCATGCTCGGAACAACAGAAATCGGGTCATTAATGCATGCCCCAAGGGTGCGTGTATAAACAAATTATTGCCATAACGAGCCTGTTTAAAAGTATGAAACTCTGAAGATCCGAGCATGCTCGGAGCGTCAGAAAAATGTCGCTCTACACACCTGCAATCCCCGATACCTCTTACTACCGAAAATCCGAAACTTTAATAGAGAACAATGTATACGTTTTTCAAATTAGTTGAATTAATTTTGAAAACCACACTAGACTATGTAAAGAACAAAACCCAGTCGTTTGTTTGTAGGACAAATACCGTAGTTATACATTGAAAACAATGAAAGTATTGAATGTTCTAAAATAACATAAAACAAGCATACGAGATGACCACAAAGGGATCATTTGTATCATATATATTGTTGGATAGCATACATACTTTCTTCAAATATATTATTATTATTTACAAAATTATACGCCAGAATTTAGGGAATTTGATGTATCAGGATCTGCAGATAACTCAAGAATGCCTTAATATATTCAAACGATTCTATATATACACAGAATTATCATGAAACAACGGCAGTAGAATACGGAAGGAACAAAGGGGTGACATTCACAAAAATCGAAGTCCAAAGACAGGGCAAAAACGAGAACACAGAAAACAATGACGTTAGACACAAAAACAATGACGCCAGACAGACACAAAGCACAGAACCAGAAACCACAACATTCAGAACAAAGGCACTCACAGTGTGAACTCCAGTGAAACTGAGAGTGACATCAGGTGCTCCGGAAGGGTAAGCATAAAATAAGCATAACTAAAGGTGTGCTTTTTTTATTTTTCGTTTCCGCGATCCGACTTTGGCAGGACTCAATTTGAAATGAATATTTTCTAGTTCTAGTATTTAAATGATGAAAAGAAAAAGCAATTTGTCCTGAGGGAAAAAATATGGAAGACCAAAGAGAAAAATATAACCGATACACCATAATAAAATACGATACAATCAAAATCAAACAGATAAACAGTGATGTAGAAGGGCTTGTGGTTTCCTCATCGTCTTTTTGGTCCCCATCCACAAATACGATGATTAAATTACATACCCTTAAGTACTGCTACTGTAAGCACTTTCTATATTGGATATTTTTTCAATATGATAAAAAAAAACGCAACGCTACTTTTTGTCATGTTCTAGTCCTCTACGTATTTTTATTGCATGTCCTGATAGTCGTATAGTAATACATAATTTTACATAATATCATTAAGCAATCTGGATTGAAAATCATTCTATAAATAAAAACAATAGTTCCATTGACTTTTCTAACCATAAATAAACATATGCTCACCAGAATTTTATAAAATAAAAATGTTCCGTAGTACTAGCTGAAATCGTCCGCTTTGATATAAGCAGTTAGACTGATCGGTTCGTTGATGATTTCAAAATAGAACGGTGTGTTCGATAAGGTAAATTGAAATTGCGATAGAGTAAGAGGGAATGTTTAGAATAGGCATACTTTTTTATATTTATTACATTCATATTTAATTTATTTTTTATATTCAAGTGTAAAATTGCATGATAAACCGTAGATAACTTGCATGTACAGTCCTCTTTTTATTTATTTCCCTATGTTGGTTCTGCCATGTGCTGTTATCCCCTTTGTTACATTTCTCATGAATCATGGTTTATATGATTTTTGGAAAAGCTTAGTTTTTAACATTTTGGAAATAAATAGGGGTATTTTTTGTTGGAAGATAAAATCCTTTAAAATATATGTGTGGTTTTTTTTATAGAAAATAAGAAAAAGAAGGGAAACGGGGAATGTGTCAAAGAGACAACGACCCTAAGGGGAGCAATAACAACTCAAAGTTTTCATGAATCATCTAAATTTGATAAAATGTCAATTTTCATTGCAAAGTAAATCATCAGCACATGGTGTATGAGGACATGTTTTTTTTTAAATTGCTATCTATATTTTCTATATTTCAATCAATTTATGATGTTAAATTTTCTTTAACTTGATTTTTCAGGGATTATATAATATAATATATTTAATTTCTAATAATTGAAGGAGATACCTTTATTTTTATACCACTTTGTTCATTGGATTTCTAACTTGTTATTTTCTGTTGGGAGTGCCTAAATTCCTTGAAGTAAAACATGGAAGTTGTAACTTATTTATTATAGGCCTATTTATATTTCATAAATTGATTGTGTATTTTTATTTAAATAATAATTGAAAGAGTAAGTAATTGACAATTTACATGTGCCCACTGGCCAATACAACTGATGACAAGTGAAAGTACTTTTTCGTTTGAAAATTAGTTTTTTTATTCATTATCTTTGAAAAAGGCCACAGACCATTTGATTTTCGGGGGTTGATTAGGGATTGAATAATTTAGAAAAAAAATAATGCCCCCCGATATTTGTTAAAAAAAACTCTTTGACCAGCATCTTGATTGCAATAAAGGCTGGCTCAAACTCTGTTTATTAGAAAAAAGCCTTGCTCAACGAAATTCGCACAATAGTGTGTATAAAAAAATAATCTGGCCCGTAAAGCAGATCGAAAAAAAAAGAAAAAAGAAAAAAAAAATTCCCGGTTTGATTGAAAATACCCTAGATTAAACAATTGCCTCATTAATACTAATTACCAACAAATTTTTTGCGTAGTTGGTATAAACATTGTGATAGTAACGGATTTGTTGTGTGGTTTATCGTTGGGTACTCTTCTCAGCATTGAGTTATGGCGTCAAAGACGTAGCTGGGACGACATATTGTTTTCGTCCGTTTCTTTGTTATTATGTCGCCCCAGACGTAGTTGGGACGATAAATATTGAGAGTTTCGAGATTGATCACTCTTCGCGAAACAATATTGATGGCATGGCAAATTTTGCAACTCAAACGATGGCTCAGCTTCGGCATTTCTCATCTCAAAGGGGTATATCCTGTCATGAATACAGAAAGCTTAAACTAGTCCGACTATTGAACTGACGATAAGGCATGAACGTATATCCACCTACATGTACATGAGACAACAGTGCAATGATGATGAGCTGATCAGAAATAAAATTTAATGTTAAAATATGTAAAAATTTTACAGTCACTCAACCGTGTTATTACCGCAAAGGCCTAAAGTCAGTGGAGAATTGCTCCAAAACACATTAATACACACAAAATATAGTGCCAGTGGAATAACGAGAATGGACATAAATCTGAAATAATGTCGCAATGTTTTTGGAATTTTATTTTCTGTAAGAAATTTGTCAACGTTACCCCAAAATATGTAACGCAGGAAAGTTTTTGAAACTAATAATTAGATTTGCTCACTGGACGTTAAACTCTAACAATCAATCAATCAACATTTATCCCATATGTGACCTTTGCAAGTTTAAGGTATTAAGGTAGATAGACACTTGCGCTGCGCAATTCAATCCCGCATTTAAAAAATAGAGTTTTTTGATTTATCACATTGGCTGTAGGGGAAGGTTTGGGCCCAATAAAACTAGTTTAACCGCGCCGCAGCAGGTTTGCGCCTGTCCTAAGTCAGGAAATTAATTAAGCCTTTGCGTGTCTCGTCTTTTTTCTAGTTAGTTTACTCTATGTCTAAAGGAGTCTAGGATGATGTTTATTTCGCCGAACTTGATTACTCTTTATTCAGGGGCCGACTCCGACCTACCGTTGGATGTGGGGTTTTCTCACCGTTCATTGAAGATTTTATTGTGGCTTTGAGTTGTTATTACTCCCCTTTGGGTCGTTGTCTCTATGACACATAACCCGTTTTCCATCTTTTTTCTATTTGGTTTGATTTTTTGGCCGGGAAAGACATTTGACAGGTTTTCCTTTGTGACGTCATAATTGATTGACTAGTGTGAAACGTCATATTTCGTCTATTTTGCCGATAAACTCCCTTTTCCCGTAAATAATGTTCATTACGGTAACTTTGTAAAATATCTCCGTTAAAAGAGTGGTGACCTATTTTTTTTTTTTCGCTTTTTCACTTAGTTGAGATTATAAATGATATTTTAATATAAGTGCAAAAATTCTCATGGATAAAAGGTTCATTTCTGTTAGTTAAAGATTGCCTTTCCATATTTTCCCCTAACATTCTATGTAAATTTGGGTGAAGAAATAGCCAAAAATGTACAAACTTTGACCTGGAATCTAGAAAAAAATAATCATGATGACCCATACTTTTTATTGCGGATTTCAAGTGTTTATGAAGGGGTCTTTAATTGTGCCCATTTGTGCTCATGGATGCAAATATTACTGTCTATCGACCTTTAGGCCTTAAAAACTGACAACAATACCGCCATAGAAAAAAACTTCAAATGTACTTCCATCATTTTCTAAGGCTATAATCGCAAAAACAACAGTATGATGCCAAGTAGTTAAAATGATATTGCAGGAGGACAAGACTTGTGTAACATGAATAAAGACATGTTTTCTTGGCTTTGAACAAACGAAAGAATGCAAGAGAAAATTTTGTAATAAATGTAAAATGTCCATTTCTTTAATATATTACATATAGAGATATGAACTTAACATTTAAAATAATTAAATATACCAAAGAACTAATTATATATTTGAAAATAAAAACGCATTTAGTAAAAACGAACGAGTTTTAAAGTATATGTATAAGCAAAATAAACTTCGGTGGGGAACTGAACTCCTCTTGATTATTCATTACTTTAAAACAAGTCCTATTATTATACAACGATAAGATCAAATTAATTTCAATGTATTACAATGGATGAAAGCAGAGGATTTCGAAAATTCGACTTAAAAATCAAATTATAATGTCATGTACTCTCATACCAGTGTCTTATATAGTTATAGACATGCTGATTTCGGTTTTATACTGTTAATAGCCATAAATACTAGTGTTTGAATTTTTCAACTGCTTAAAGTTAACTGGAAATATGAAGATGTGAGCAAACGCCTTGAATGTTGTTCTTTATATGACATTCTGGACGACTTTCTCGATAACAAGTTCCTGGCACCTGAATAGGTTTTCAGGGGCGCCGGCTACAGAGCTGCCGGGCGCGTCTCCTGTTGGTGGATAGTAGTCATAATACGGAAAACCTGACCGCGGTCAATTTTAGCCAAACCGTGTGGAGAAACCACGCTCCATGCAATATAAAGATCCCTTCTATATTGTCTAAAGAGAGGAGAGTCGCTGGGACTCGTATAGAAGGATAAATTTCCTGCCCCTACCCATTTCTCCCCTTTTCCAGTCGAAATCAAAACTACTTGTCCCGATTGTCTCTTCTACCTTTGTTTCTTGCTTCTCTTACTTTTATTTTTGAATTCATGAACTTGTTCTCGTCCTGATATTGCTTACTGGATGTTGAACTCTAACTTATCAATTAATCGAAAACAGGTTGAAAGAATGACTAAAAAAATGGGCTTATAGTTTATTGCTATATTTGTGATGAGTAAAAATGTAATGTAACCGGAGAGCATGAATCTCCTTACAAAATTGCAACGGTCACCTCCGGGGACCGAACCCGGGACCTCTAGCACTTCAGCCAGCCACCTAACCGAATGAGCTAAAGAAATATTCCGTTAGCTCAGTCGATTTTTACTGGCTATATATCTACTACCTACTACAACGTAGATAGGCTGTCCTGTCACACTTCCCCCACCTCGAGAGTCATCATACTTGCTATGTATGACTCTCAACACAAATCACACACAAACCCTGGTTAGCTCCTTCTAACCACCGTGAGTTTTTCAGCTGGGCGACAAATGTAACCGGAGAGCATGAATCTCCTCACAAAATTGCAACGGTCACCTCCGGGGATCGAACCCGGGACCTCTAGCACTTCAGCCAGCCACCTAACCGAATGAGCTAAAGAAATATTCCGTTAGCTCAGTCGATTTTTACTGGCTATATATCTACTACCTACTACAACGTAGATAGGCTGTCCTGTCACAGTAAAAAAAAAGTAGAAAATTCTATAACGATAGGTTTAGATCTAAAATTAAGACAACCTTATTATGGCTTGTTAGTACAAACAGGCTTTTAAAGTTAACAATATTTGGTCAATTTGTCATGATAATTGCATGATTATTCCATCCTCCTCCCATTTATGTGCTATTTTCCTGCATGGTGCCATTTTTTAAGTATTTTAATGTATTTTTGTCAATATTTCTGAAGATAAGTTTCTGTAGAAGTGGCATCCAGTGGATATGATGACATTGATTTAATAGTGCAACGAGTATATTTGTTGTAGCTGACAATGTAGTGTCCTTGTCCAAAGTATTTGTAGTTTCCAATGTTGTATACGAGTTTTCCAGATCTAGTAATTTTTGTAAGTTTGATTTTAATAAACTTAAATGCCCAGTTTTGTAAACAAGCCCCGGTCATCGATAATTTGTTTTTCCACATCTTTTGCTAAAAGATATTGGATGCTGTTTATTTCATCTTTTTTGTATTTTGATTGTTTTCATTAATTTTATTTATTTTATCTACCCGATTTGTTTTAATATATTTGTTCTCTCCTCCCTTAATTGGACTTCCTCATTTATTATTTGTTCTCTGTATATCTTGCCCTCTGTTCTGTCTATTTTAAATAAATCTGCCTTCTAATTTTCACCCTTCTCTTTTATCCATTCATAATCTTTATTATTTTGAAACATTAGCATAGACTTGATGGTGGATATCGAAGAGTTTGTCGCAAATACTTTGTGCCTATCAAGCTGGGTCATCAAACGCTCAAGAGAATTCCAAAACGTTGTGATATGTTCCATTATGCAGAAATTGACTGAAAAATTTGGTACATTTGGACAGCAAACGAGATGATAAATCTGAAATCACAAGACAACACAACCGTTTTTATCTGTGATCTTATTAGTGTACAAATTCATGTAGAACTGGTTTGGTGTCTCATATCTTCAAATATATATCCGTCGATTGTAAAATTAATGTTCGAATAGTTTAAACATATTTCAATCCTTCAAAAAGTTTTTCAGACACTGGTGTCATTTCTAATGCTGACAGATTTATAGATGCCAAAGGGAAATTTTATGTGATGCCAATAGGTAATTTTATGTGATATTATTCCAAAAGCATTGCAGAGATAGTACTATAGTGTTTTCGTAAAGCTGTATAATACCATCATAAAGTAAATTTAAAAGCGAAAATAATCTAAAATATGATTTCTGTCGCAAAATGTTCCAGATGTGTTTAAAAGAAAGATGTAAAACGGTTTCCTTTGATCGCCTGCTCTATCGTCAAAAACAATTTTGATACACAGCGAAGCCCAAAGACAGGGCAAAAACGAGAACACAGAAAACAACGACGCCAGACACAAAAAACAACGACGCCAGACAGACACAAAGCACAGAACCAGATTCACAACACTCAGAACAAAGGCACTCACAGTGTGAACTCCAGTGAAACTGAGAGTGACATCAGGTGCTCCGGAAGGGTAAGCATGTCCTGCTCTGTTAACAGCACCCGTCACACTGCGGGTGATTCAACCTGGGAAAATGTCAAAGTCGGTAGTCAAATCCGGGAAGACGTGAATCTAGCTGAAAATGTCCACTTTGGGATGGGATGATGATTCACCTTTATTTTTGGAACATGTCCTATTTTTTTTCATTTCTTTTGCAACATTCTCTGTCTCTTCCACAAACTAGTAATGGATGCACACTACACTGAAATTGTTAAATTATGTCGGGATCATCATCAATAGGGGTAATAACAAAATTACCGAACAGAGTGGTCAAGAGCCGAAGTTCCATTTCATTTAAGATATCATTCATTTCTTTCTCTTTTGTAGCTTGTAACATTATTTGTCTTAAACTCTGTGGCACTTCTCTCGATCATAAAACCGCCGTGCGCGGTCCCGGCTGAAGAATAGGCCCGCAGCATCCTCTGAGCTTGGAGTAGGAGCTATCCTAACAGAGGACCCGAGGGAACCCCGGGATATAGAAATAGGACCCAGTATCTCCGGCTTGCGGGGTGTGACCCCTCCTAAACGGAGGCTGACCCCGAGGGTCCCGGGATATAGAAATAGGACCCATTCCGTGGTTGTGCGGGATTAATAAATACACAACCCATCTTTCGGATGGGATGTAAACTCAGGTCCACGTGTTGGGAGAAATGCCACGCTTCCTGCACGTTAAAGAACCCTTGTAGCAAGCTCTTTGGGGTGGTCCGTAGGTGATCGGCTACAAGGCTAAACTCCCCGCCCTTGACGATTTCACCCTACTTTTCCAGTGGCAGTCAGAATTTCCCGTCCCATGGCCCTTTCCATACCCCAAAGTGATTATTTATCAACAAACTTGTTCTCGTCTTGATATAGCTGAAATATTGCTGAGTAGACGTTAAACAATATTCAATCAATCAATCAATCAATCGATCATAAAACATTTTACTTTTATCATCAGAAGCTTTCCATCTTCAGATTTCACAGACGACAGTTAGTTTAGGGTTGAACCTTTATAGGTCTCTGCTGTGCAAGATGAAATTTCTTTTTTACCTATACAGAAATTAATTGAAAGTTAATCGTTATCTGGTGCCATTTCTAATGTTAATTTGTTTTTTCTGTTTTTTTTTATTTGTCATTTCTTTCTGTGGTACATTTATATAACGGCAAACAATTTTTGGAGGGAGTGTAATGGTATAATGCTTTGAGTGTACGGTTGTTGATGGTATTGTATGTATACAATCCTTTCCTTATTTTTGTTATCGGATTTTTATAGGGTTTCTTTCATTCTTCTCTTGCCGCCGTGCGCGGTCCCGTCTGATAAATAGGCCCGCAGCATCCTCTGAGCTTGGAGTATAAGTCTCCTAACAGTTGCCGTGTGTTGAGACCCGTGTCAATGGTTGAAGAGATCCTGTTGGTGCAAATCTGTCTTCAACCGGTCCGATCAATCGGCTGGTCATGCGTAGCCCTCCAGGATATCTGTCCAATTTGAGTTGATATTAACTCGTGTCTCATTATTATCTGCTTTGCATTCAACACTTAAACAATGTAGGATATCTTGGAGAAGGCGGTGGTTCATGGGTCAATGAAAGTAGTACGCTTGCCATCAGTGGCTGAGGATTTCGCTCTGCTTGAGTATACTATTAAAGGAACATCTGATGCTTTCCGTTGGAGATCCCTGGAATACAAGCATTGCCCTAGTTGGTATCCCGTGGTAATTGGGTGACATGGATGGTGAACATCTCCTTTTTACTTACATGGATACAACACAGTTTGGGAGAAAAAGGAATTTAGATAGTTCTAGCGATGAAGATGATAGACCAACTTGAATAAGTAATTCGGACTACTTCAGTTTATTGTAAAGTACGATCCTTTCCAAACCTTTGACGAAAATTTCACCTTTTGTTCAAGCCAAAACTATAAAAGGCTGCGCTGAAGAGGTTAAAACATCTCAGAATTAAGAAATGGTACAATCCTGATTGAATGTGATCGACAGCAACAATCAAAGAATTTATTGAAGCTTTCAAAAATTGGAGATATTTCCATTGTTGCGGGGTCAAATTCAAACCGTAATTTTGGTCATGGTATTATTCGGGACAGGGATGGTAACCTTTCCAACCTTCCTGTTAATGAAATTTGCAGCGAACTTTCATCTCAAGGAATAATAGATGTCAAACGTTTTACAAAAAAAAAAAAAAAGACAACGGTAAGTTAATTAATCACAAAACTTACCTTTTCTAAACCAACAGCTCCATTTTTCATCAAAGTTAATACCTTCATCCCTTCACCAGTGCGTTGCTTCAAGTGCCAAAATTTTTGCCATGGCAATTCCTCATGCAGAGGAAGAAAGCAACAATGGATAAAATGTGGAACAGAAGCACATGAAGTTCAAAACTGCAAGAACACTGAAGTGTTTCAATTGTAAAGTTGAACACATGGGTTCGTCTAGGAATGGTCAAATCTATAAAGAGCAGAAGGAAATTCAACGAATCAACGGATCAAAGCTGAAAAAAATTGTAGTTATCAAGAGGCTAGAAGAACATTCTCTGTTATGAATAACTCCGTGACCAACAAACACTATATACCAAAATTGTCAATCATCTTCAGTATCAACACAAACTATTTATACTTGGCCGATTTCCTCTGACACGCCGTTTTCTCTCACAACTATCGATAAAATATCAAGCACTTCTATTTCCTGTAATATTGTTGTTGCCAATGTACACACATTTCCTTTAAATCGTACAAGTACATCGCCTAAATAACAAAATATCAGACTAAACCAAACGGTTACTTTTAAAACTACTGATCTTAAACCTTTACATCATGGTCAAACGTAAATACATTAGAACCCAAATTAATATCGGATAAGACAAGAAAATCCGACCGCGCTGAAGACCCTATAAAAACCGCTTTAGCGATACGTCTGACATTGCAGATTCAGATGAAGACGACAAAATGGATCTTGAGCCATTGCCATCTACCAAGAGGAATCATTTCATTAGAGCGAGATCTAATAGTACATTGCCTTCAACAAAAAGGGTCCAAAATAGTTCCCAAGCTGAGAGAGGCATCGTACAAGAAGGGATAGAATATCCCCAATCATACCACCAAGATAAAAAATATAATTCAATCGAATTGCATAGGTCTTAAGGTTAATTTCATGGAAGTAACTCTTCTTATTCAATTTCTCCTGGAAACACACTTAAAGAAAAGTGATAATATTAATTTGAAAAATTATACTTTATACAGCACATATGTCGATGAGGATTGTTCTGAACAATACTGTTCACAGTACTGTTGATCGTAATGTTCTGTATACATTCCTCCTAATTGTAACCATACCCTGGGTCAGCATACTAAACGATGGCTTCAGTATATACTTACATCCGGGTAATGGAACTTAAACAGCTATCGATCTCACTATAACTGACCCATCTCTTCTTTTAAATTTCTCATTGAAAGTGCATGATGACTTGTGTAGTAGTGATCACTTTCCATTATTCTTAGGCATCCTTCTTCCAGAGCTGATCAAAGCTACAACGATTTAAATTTGATAAAGCTGATAGGTTGCTGTATAAAACTTATACAGAGAAGAATTGCACATAGATCTGTTTAAAGATATCAGTGATACTATCATCTTATTCACTGAAAAAATACTTTCCATAGCTAATAAGCCATACCTAAAACCTCGATCAATCCCAAACAACAAGGGAAACTGCGGTTTGATGATGACTTTGACGATGCCTTGAAAACTCTTTAAAAGGCAGAACGACGGTTCAAGAAACCCAACAACAGGCAATCTTGATAATTTCCGTATATTTTGTGCGAATGCTCACAGAACACTAAAACAAAGAAGTCGTACATCTTGGCGCAACTTTGTTTCAAAATTAAATTTTATCTCTATATGTAGATGATTTCCTGATATGATATCGCGGCAAAAACATGAACAATATAGAAAGTCAACTGCAGCTCTGCTTAACAGAATTGAAAAATCGGCTCTTGAAAATGTTTTTAAATTTTCAAGCTCTAAAAGGAAATTGAAGGGAATGCATTTTTTTTCTAAAAGGAAAATGCACCCAGATCCAGAGCTTAAGCTGTACAAGAGCCTTATTACTATTGTAAAAGAGACCAAATTTCCTGGTTTATTTTTTGATAGTAAACTCTAAGTTCTTCCCAATATCAAAATGCTAAAAAAAAATGTCTCAAGGCATTAGAAACTTTTACAAGTTTTGTCGAGTACCGGCTGGGGTGCAGATAGTACTGTTTTACTGAATTTATGTAGATCGTTGAATCAATCAAAGCTATATTATGGATGTTTTATTTACGGCTCTGTCCGTTAATCATATATTAAGTTATAAAATGCAATTCATTACCAAGGTTTACACCTTCATAGGGTGCGTTCAGAACTTACCTGGTGGAAAGTCTCTATGTTGAAGCTTAGGACTGCAGGAGAGACGTGTTAAACTTGTACTACAATACGCTGTAAAAGTGTATCCTTCAAATCCCGCTCACAACTGTGTTTTCAGACCCCTATATAAAACTGACTATGGAAAACGACCAAATGTTATTAAAACTTTTGGACTTGGCATGAAACCCCATTTTGAATCCGCCATTAATACTTGGATGAAATAACATCAAAAGAATCTTCAAAAAACCTCCATGGCTTAACTTAAAACCAACGTTTAATTCGCCGTTTCAGAAACTAAAGCATACACCAAAATGTTTTGATTGGCCTAAAATTAAAACGTATCGTCATTGGCTGAAAATTGATTGTTCGTAAACCAAAATTTGAAATACAATCACGGTACCCACAATTCCTCAGTTTCTGAAACGGCGAATTTTGTACTAAGAAAATATAAAAAGTCGGACTGCTTATCATCCAGCAGTATTTTGCAAGAATAAAATCTGAACATCCTGAATACTTACCAATATATACAGATGGACCTAAGGTAGGAGACAATGTGGCCTCTCCAGCTGTCTTGGGAGACAGCAGCAACTCTCCGACTACCATCCTCCAGTTCCATGTTTACTACTGAAGCCAATGCTATCAATTTAGCAATCAATTTTGTAACAAAGTTCTTGATGTGTTCTGAATCGCTTTCCTGCCTATTTGCAATCGAAAGTCGCAAAACAAAACAGTTATTCTGAAAACAGTTATAATTTACAAGTCACAAGTATAGGCAAAGAAGTCATTTATGTTTGGAACCCAAGTCGTGTAGAAATCTATGGAAACACGGTTGTTGACCAGGAGGCAAAGGATGCATTAGATGATGAGGTGGCGGATTTTTCAGTTCCATATACTGACATGAAGCCTCTTATATATTAATACAGCAAGACAAATTGGACTTACAGATAATTAATAAATTGCACGGGAATGCAAACAATCGTTGGTGAAGTTGTTAGTTCTGCTGGTAGAAATCGGAAGAAACAAGTTGTTCTGACACGGTGTCGTGCCAGGCACACCCGATAAACTGGTACTAATATTTTAAACAATGAAGACCGACCTGAATGTATTGCATGCAATTGCACTTATACAATACATAATGTTTTACGTGACTGTGTTGTCGACACACGACGCACATTTTACTCAGCTGATTCTCTTAAACAGTTATTTAAAAACGTTGCTGGCAACAAAATTATTAAATTTTTACAAGCTGTTGATATACATAGCAAGATATAAGTTTAAATTATCAAATTTTTGAATTCGTCAAATCTGATCTGTTTATCTTAAAATGTCCATGGTATGATTTTATGATTTAGAAATTGTTTTTTATTTGTAATAGCAATACGTTATAAATGACTGTTTTACCCCCATATTATAAATATCATAATCACATCACGCCACGATATTGCTGAAGTTGGCGTTAAACAAAACCAATCAATCAATCAATCAATCATTGTTCTCTTGCCGCCGTGCGCGGTCCCGGCTGAAGAATAGGCCCGCAGCATCCTCTGAGCTTGGAGTATGAGCCATCCTAACAGAGGACCCCGAGGGAACCCCGGGATATAGAAATAGGACCCAGTATCTCCGGCTTGCGGGGTGTGACCCCTCCTAAACGGAGGCTGACCCCGAGGGTCCCGGGATATAGAAATTGGACCCATTCCGTGGTTGTGCGGGATTAATAAATACACAACCCATCTTTCGGATGGGATGTAAACTCAGGTCCACGTGTTGGAAGAAATGCCACGCTTCCTGGACGTTAAAGAACCCTTGTAGTAAGCTCTTTTTGGGGTGGTCCGTAGGTGATCGGCTACAAGGCTAAATTCCCCGCCCTTGACGATTTCACCCTACTTTTCCAGTGGCAGTCAGAATTTCCCGTCCCATGGCCATTTCCATACCCCAAAGTGATTATTTATCAACAAACTTGTTCTCGTCTTGATATAGCTGAAATATTGCTGAGTAGACGTTAAACAATATTCAAGCAATCAATCAATCAATTGTTCTCTTGTGGAAACTTCCAGTCTGTAGTATGTCATCGGATTTCATGTCGCATGTGCGATTCATGAGATAAGCTTTCATTTTTAGCTCACCTGACCCAAAGGGTCAGTGTGAGCTATTGCCATCACTTGGCGTCCGTCGTCCGTCCGTCTGTTAACTTTTCACATTTTCATCAACTTCTCTGAAACCACTGGAGCAAATTCAACCACGGTCCCGGCTGAAGAATAGGCCCGCAGCATCCTCTGAGCTTGGAGTAGGAGCCATCCTAACAGAGGACCCGAGGGAACCCCGGGATATAGAAATAGGACCCAGTATCTCCGGCTTGCGGGGTGTGACCCCTCCTAAACGGAGGCTGACCCCGAGGGTCCCGGGATATAGAAATAGGACCCATTCCGTGGTTGTGCGGGATTAATAAATACACAACCCATCTTTCGGATGGGATGTAAACTCAGGTCCACGTGTTGGGAGAAATGCCACGCTTCCTGCACGTTAAAGAACCCTTGTAGCAAGCTTTTTTTGGGGTGGTCCGTAGGTGATCGGCTACAAGGCTAAATTCCCCGCCCTTGACGATTTCAACCTACTTTTCCAGTCGCAGTCAGAATTTCCCGTCCCATAGCCCTTTCCATATCCCAAAGTGATTATTTATCAACAAACTTGTTCTCGTCTTGATATAGCTGAAATATTGCTGAGTAGACGTTAAACAATATTCAATCAATCAATCAATCAAATTCAACCAAACTTTACAGTAATGATGTATGGAAGGTTCTTAACAAAGATTGCTCATTTCGTTCCGATCCCACAAAAAACATGGCCGCCAGCGCGGAACTTACATTTGACATTGGCCGTATGGAAAATCATCATTTATTTCAAACCGTCTGAAACCACTGAAGCAAATTCAACAAAACTTTACAGGAATGGCTTATGGAAGGTCCTTTACAAAGGTTGCTCATTTTATTCTGATCCGACAAAAAACATGGCCGCCAGCGTGGAACTTAGGTTTAACATTGGATCCAAGGGAAAAACGCCATTTTCATCAACTACTCTTAAACCACTGAAGCAAATTCAACTAAACTATACAGGAATGATTATATTTACAACTGGACTTTATGGGAAAAACGTCATTTTCATCAATTCCTCTGAAACCACCGAAGCAAATTCAACCAAACTTTACAGGAATGTCATATGGTGGTCCTTTACAAAGATTGCTTATTCATTTCAATCCGTAGGTGATCGGCTACAAGGCTAAATTCCCCGCCCTTGACGATTTCACCCTACTTTTCCAGTGGCAGTCAGAATTTCCCGTCCCATGGCCCTTTCCATACCCCAAAGTGATTATTTATTAACAAACTTGTTCTCGTCTTAATATAGCTGAAATATTGCTGAATAGACGTTAAACAATATTCGATCAATCAATCATTTCAATTCCACGAAAAACATGGCCACTATGCAGACCCCTGTGTTCAGCATTTTGTCAGGTGAGCGATACAGGCTCAGTCTCTGAGCCTCTAGTTTGAGTGAACAGATTTTGCGTATAGCTCTGTTTCCGGATTTTAAGGGATCTAAAGGGCCAATTTTATGTTACCTAGTTTGGTCCAAGTAATTACTGTGTCAAGCTCTTTACTTTGTCCACATTTACTTTAAATTACTGATGTTCAAATTTCATGGGTCAAGATGCTGCGGTCGTATCATGCTGCGTTTGGCGTAGCCCTTTATTCATGAAATTATTTGTGCATGTTAAAATGGGAGTATCATACAATTAACTTTTTTCACGATCTCGTTCGGAAAAACTTTTGAGTACTCGAGTATTAAATCTTGCCCGAGTTGACATCCCTAAAATAATTGATTGTTGCTGTTAATTTTTCCAAAATATCGATTCTAATAATCAAAACATGTTGCTAACAATCATAGAAATTTCTTATTTAACCACTAAAATTATATTTCTATATCATATTGTGTATTAAGAATATCACACGACAACAATTGGCCATATCCTTTATTTGGTAGTACCTGGAAGGCATTGAAGACTGTGGATGGCCAAGCCATTTACATTATAGGCACCTTTTTCTGGATGACACGCAATTAAATTCCTTTATTGTCTGGATCTGAACCTACGATTGAATATACAAAATGCCTACGGAGAGCTTGAAAAGTAGCTCTGACAACAAGAGATTTTCCAACACCTACACCACCACTTAAGATGTATCCATGTAACAGGTTTGAAAAATTCCCATTTTTACTACATGTATTTAAATATCTAACAATAAATATATCTTACAATAAAAAAATATTAAAAATTGTAATAATTGTCATTTATTCTGTTGCGTCACTTAATTGTTAAGACAACATTTCAGCGTGGTCAAACTCGGATTCATTTTCCTCTGTGTTCAGAGTTTAAGTGGGATTTTTACTTTAAGTTGAGATATTTAGTCAGAAAAAAAACACCAATTTCCAAGCTGCCTAAGTCGTTTCAATAACATTTGATATCATTGTTTGCATTAACACCATTTATCTGCTTACATATCTGTACTGCACAATCTGAGGATATTTTTTCCAGAGACAATTCCTGTAAAGCAAAAATGTTCTTTTATCATCTGAAGACGCAAGTCTGACTCTGGCCTCTTTGGTTACATCGTCTAAAAAGGACTGACACCCGTCTTCGATTTACTAATATTTGAAAGTGTATAAACAGCACATGCATAAACATCTTCTACAGCTGAAAGTCATGATTTGCTCACCAAGCAAGCAAACGTGTTGACATGTATGCCTTAAAATAATTTTCACATGGCATTCTTTTAACAAATATTTTAGGACAATTCCGGCTACTTATTATTGCCTTTATGTATTGTTCCTCAATCATTTATAGCACATTATCTTAAACTTATAGACATATCATTTATTTCTATGTTGTCAAATTATAGAGGGAACTGATTTTGTCTTGATTTTTTAAAATAAATTGTTTGTTAGTATTTATCTACCTCCTCGTCAAGTTGGTCTAAAATAAGTGTTCTATGCAAAAGAGGCAGGGGAAAGTTGAAACAATATATTTGGTGACGTGTCATTCTGCTAGTCTTGAAAGTTTATGAATTTGCATATTGACTAAATCGGAGGTACTGTCTCAGAATGAACAGGAAACATATTAATCGGTATCAATGATCTGTATGAAGTCTTCTTTGGAATTCTGTTTAAAAACTGTAGTCCTTTCAATACAGAACAAAATGTAGATGTGTGAACACCCTCTCTGTTGAAATTCTACTTGATAGAAATAATCAGTATCTTTCCAACTGAATATATTTCACTTTTTTTACCAAACTTTTGATAAATTGGTGAACACACAAATCAAAGTACTGCAATGATGTTACTGGTTCGTTTTGTTCAATAAACAATGAAAGGATATGAAGTAAATGCACATGAGACAAAATCCCCACAAATACATGGTAGAACCAACCAATGGAACGACGCTTTTATTGTTGTTCTTCATCTTGAAGTCACTATGAGGTCCCCAAACAAGCCTTGATTTTTCATGCCGTTCCTTTTGTTCTCATTCACTGTCACTGTTATCTTTTCTCTGTCGTTTTTAATTTTCCCAGATTTTGTATCTGCAGAGGAAAATGAGCCGAACCATGTGGGAAATCCTACTTGTTTTATTATTGAAATACGTCCATCCTTTTCCTTTCAAGATACACAGGTGAGTTTCAAAATATTCTGAAAATATAGTACCCATAGTATAATTTTACTATGTTATTCAAAGTTGATGGGGTCAAATATATTTTGCTGTCCATTTTTCCCCTTCAGATTTGAATCTTCAAAGCGCCAGATTAATCTTATCGCATAAATTTTTTTTTTCATTTTAAAAATAAATTGGACACAGACTGGGCTGGTCTTCTATCCCCTGATCTTAATTCCCACTTAACAATACATGTAATAGTAAATTTGTACCTGAACAGATCTTTTGTCGCTAACAGGTCTTCTATGGCTTCAAAAGCGTTGGAGGAGCCAAATATTATGCATCCTGACTACTATGCAAATTCAATTATAGGTCTCTATCCTCCAAGTGATGCAAAAACTAATTGTTCATAATGGGACTGTTTCATAATGCACAGTTAGCTCCCCTTATCACTTACTGGTGAGTTCCGGTCGATAATGCTACTGCATTTGTATGTAAAATTGGTCATTTTTTGAAATTTCATATCTTAAAGACTACTTGTAATTTTCAAATAATTCTTTGGCATACTTAAATTTCGTGTTTTAACTTTTTATATAGGAAATTGCTTGCCGATATATGAAGCCGTTTTGTTAAGAACCCATTTTGAAATACACAACTGAATGCAACATTTTCCTTTAAAATCCGTGGTTGTTCAGAATATTCATTTTCAATAAACAATAAAAGCCGGTTATTTTTTTAAGTCCTTTATTTTATTCCATGTTATTTTTTATTTACATTTATTTTTCATCCCTGTATTACACATTTTAATTTGACTTATATAAAACAGAATTAGTGATTTAGAAATTTGTATTTAGGAATCTCTCTTTACAAATTTGCAAGTACACAAATTTTTTTTTATCAAAATGTATATTTCAGAAACCAATGATATTCTGGGTGAAATACATATTGTTTAGAAAAAAAATAGTTGTGTGTGTGTGTGTGTGTTTTTTCATCTTGTTTTGTCACACCTGTATCAGAACACCACGGATTTTGATATGTAAGCGATGCACGGGCCCGAGGGGTCTCTTCCTATATATTGGTATACACAGACGTACCGCTGGAATGGGTAACTTTTTTGACAAGTCAAATATATCAATGGGGTGCAATTTTCATCAATCTGTTATATCAATGGGTAGACAATTTGGCATGCCATGATTAAAATCATGTTTGTGTTACATTTAATCTTATTGATTGAGATAAAATGTAACAAAATTAACGTAACTGTAAATTAAATTACAAAAAACCAGTGTCCAGTGTGCAATATTTGCACTGACAACAATAAAACATAAATAGATCACAATATATGATTGGATCCGGATTTTCAACAGAAATAAATGAATGGGTATGGTTATCCAAAATATTGAATATATGAATGGGGGGGGGGGGGG
>MJUU01038060.1:68590-85783 GCA_002080025.1 Modiolus philippinarum
TAAAAATAGACTAAAATTTCAATAAAATTTTGGTTTCCGGATGATAACTTGAGTATGCTACATCGGATCAAAACCAATCATAGTCACATGCTTGCTTATCACCCAAGACGGTACCCCATAGATTTCCCGGTTGGTACCCCCAAGGTCAAGGTCACAGTTGCTAAAAATAGACTAAAATTTCAATAAAATTTTGGTTTCCGGATGATAACTTGAGTATACTACATCGGATCAAAACCAAACTTGGTCACGTGCTTGCTTATCACCCAATTCAAAAGCCTATATATTTCCAGGATGGTAGCACCAAGGTCAAGGTCAAAGTTGCTAAAAATAGACTAAAATTTCAATAAAATTTTGGTTTCCGAACGATTACTTGAGTATTCTGCATCTGATCAAAACCAAACTTGGTCACTTGCTTACTTATCACAATAGACATAATCCCATAGATTTTAGCGTTGATACCACCAAGGTCAAGGTCACAGTTGCTAAAAATAGATTAGTATTACATATAAGACTGTTTCTCAGATTATTTGTTGGAACTACACATTATATCAAAACCAAACCAGTTCCAGTGCCTATTTATCACAGGAGAAAGATCCTTTCTAATAATATTTGATAAATATATATTGTATATAGTTATGCCTTTAATAATTTATGGGTTTCGATTGCAAGGAGGCGGGGGCATCCGTGTCCCATGGACACATTCTTCCATTTTTTTCATTAAAATTCTAACCTCTTAAAAAACGGAGGCTTAATGCCGTGAATGCACTTGGTGGAAGTCCTTTTTACTGGATGTTGCGCCCTGTTTCGATATATTTCTTACAATTTTTGGATTTTGGCTTTCCATATTATTTTATTTTTATGCCTCTGATGAGAGGATATTCCATGAAACATGTGTACAGCATAATAAAATTAACTGTTTATCTATATTATTTTAATTTATTACTTATTTATTTATTCATTTTTTATTTATTTTTCTCTTATTCATTTTTTTAATATCATTTTCATTTATTACTTATTTATTACTTAATATGTTATTACTTATTTTTTACTGTGCAAGTTGGGTATTCTTGTATGTTGGTAAATTAAGCTATACTTAAGAAATGGTAACGCATACGTTGCATGGAACATAACGAGAATAATCATTCAAGTTTCATTTGAATCTGAATTAGACGTGTTCATACCGTTCATCATTTAACAGAAGACCCAGCAGCAAAAAAAAAAAACCAAAATAAATAACATAAATAAAAAATTGATAAATAAATAAGTAATAACATATTAAGTAATAAATAAGTAATAAATAAAAATGATATAAAAAAATGAATAAGAGAAAAATAAATAATAACTAATAACTAAATACCGAAGTTACTGTGAATCTATTTTCTGCATATGCGCATTTCGACAACTTATGTCTCTTCAGTGCAGATAAAATCTAAACTTTTGGAAGACCATTAACTCAAAGATGTTCAAAAACTGATAGAGAACAAATAACAAATAATAAAAAATGAATAAATAAATAAGTAATGAATAAAAATAATATAGATAAAATGAAATAAAATCATAAAATACAACTCGACTCCCGTTGTAAATGATATCAGAATATAACTTTGACAATGGCGTTCACCAATGTAACATCTTTTCACAAACAGAACAGAAACACATACAATGAAAACTTTGAGATGCTGATATAGACTTAAAAAAGCAGGTTCGGTAACGTGAAGCAGGCTATTATAATACAATATCTGATAGTTTGAGAGAAATGGAGATCTTATACCGTTTTTATACCCCCCGCTTTAGCGGGCGGTATATAGTGATCATGGTGTCCGTTATTACGTTCGTCCGTTCGTTATTCCGTATTTGAATTAAACTTATTTTATTGCTCAAAAGCAAAGGGATCGGGCACAAGTTATTACAACATTTTTATATGCCCTTTCCCTACAATTTACAACATAAACAAGTAATAAATATAAAATAGCAGCAACGTTAATACAATATACAAATTGATCTGTTTTGTAGTAATTAACTATATAAAAGAAAAGAAATAAATATAAAATACTGAAATAAATGAAACTTAAACCATTGTAGTTACATGATAAAATATACCACTACATGTACATACTTGAATAAAGAAATCGCGTGTTTTGAGAATAGAATTAAAAAATAACAGAAATAAGATAATAAACAAGAGAAAAAAGAGAAAGGGAAAGTCTGCAATATTTTATCAATCATATATCAATCAATCAAATATATGACTATTGTATATAAAACTTTGGACCGCTGTAAATATATCGAAATTTTGTACAATAGTAAGATCAGTATTTCCACAGAGAATTATATTTATATCAATATTTCCATAAATTCTAAGAGTTAAAAGTAGATTCTGTCGAATATCATTATATACTGGACATTTAAGGAAAAAGTGACTAGCATCTTCACGATCTGCACCACATACGCATCTAGGATTATCTTTGATACCAAATCTATATAAATCATAATTCAAACTGCTATAGCTATACATCAACTCAGTATGAATAATATTCAATTGTCTACGACCAAAACCGTACCATAACGGAACTACATGTTTAACACTTAGAGACCTTTTAAAACTGTTTATAGTATATAAATTTCTTTTACATAAGTCTAAAGAGTTCCATGCACGAATAGTTGATTCGTAAGAGTCAATCTATAATTAGGAATAGTATAGTCCTCACCATGTCGCAAGGGATAATTAGATATATCATTTACTTTAGGGGTAGAATATCCTGAAGATAAACGGGGGCACTATTATTTGATATATTATAAAATAAACATAAACACCTTCTACTACGCCTGTCAAATAATGTCTCCCACCCAGTTTCTAAATATAAAGAATCTCTACTAGCATAAGATGGTAAACCGGTTACTATCCTTTCTGCTTCTAATTGCAGTTTTTCCAATTTATCAGACAAATCCGTTATTCCGTCCGCTATAGGGTACATACTTTGTGGCGACAACTCCTCCAAGAGTGGTGAAATTCAATGAAACTTTCACAGAATGTTTAGTACATATTGCCATTGTGCACCAGCTATTTAGAAAATTGATTTGACTTGATTTTTCTTTTTGGTGATTTTGTAAAATCTAGAATCAAATGGGGGAGCGGGGGATATGTTTTGTGAGCTTTGCTCACAGTTATTCTAGTTTTTTCTGCAGTTGAATGGTCATACGCTGAGTTGATTTTCATCTATTAAATTGCCTTTTAAATTTTGTTCAAAATCGTATAGAGATGATAAATTTTGGTTTGTTTTCGATTTTAAAAGTGGAAGGCGAAGTTCGTGAGTTTAATAAGATACCTTGAAAAGTCCAGCTTCAGCAATGTTTATAACTTGGAAAATATTTATGTATTTACAGTTCACGGTGCATCCATACTTACGAAGACTACTAGTTTAGGTTTGACTCTTGCATCTGCAATTACAGGTAAGAAAAAAGCTTTTAAATGAAATCTATTGATTACGTCATAATGCAAAAATATTGGCACATTATATATAGTGTATTGTTTCAAAGTCAAATTTGACTCGTATTGATTTTGTAGGATTGTACAAAACAGCATCTGTATTACGATAAATGGTGCAAAGCTGGACAATTGGAAGTTAAAATTTACACTTTTTTGTGTTGCCATTCTCCAAAAAGCTAACCCTAACTGGCGGTAATCCTAGTAAAAGAATAAGGCTATTATTAACGCACTCATTAAATTTTGCATCTTCTGCTGACAGTTATGATTTTTTAACATTTGATTTATGCACAATTTTTCCACATAATTTGATTGAATTTAAATTGGAACAACTAATTGAATAGTCTTTTAGCTTTCTGTGCTTCAGTTCGTGTGTTGTAAAGAAAAGAACAAGGATTCTTCTATCATGCTTTTTTATGACGATAAATATTTTACTGGATAGCACTTTGTTCCTTTATCAATAGGTTATTTGAATTACCATGGGCACAAATTTTGCAGATCTTTTTCTTCTCTGTTACGAACTGGACTTCAGGATAAACTTCAATTTGAACCATTGAAGGCAAAGATATACTTCTTTCTATTTTCAATGATAATAACAGATCTCTGAGGTGTTCCTACCATTGCGCAACCCAAGTTCTAAGATTATGTCGACATCATTTATCCACAAGATTTGAAGCTGAATTGATTAATTAACAGTGATTTTAAGCATTGCTCTTTTAATGGTCTCTCACCACTGAATAATTAGTATTTTTGATAAAAGGGATGCTTTTGATTTTACCATTACTTATTCCCTTTTCTTTATTGCGACGTTTCTCTAGCTCTTATTGGATGAATACATCTCAACTTGTAAGATTCACACGCATTTGCTCCACCCTTCACAACTTTAATGAAGGTAACCTTACTTTCACATCCAAACTTTTTAAAAAGATTACGTATTCCGAAAAAATAAAAAATAATTATTTAAGAAATTTTAAAAGAGATAAGACCATTTGATAACGTACTCGCTTACAGATTATTTCTAGGGCATTTCTGATCCCCGTTTTTACATAAATGTTAAAACATTCCAGAAACTGATAAAAAAATCAAATCAAGAAATACTGTTATGTAACCCGCATTCTTGACATTTTAGGGGATATCGGCGTGTATCCGATAAATTAGCTTTGATTTCCGATGACCTGAAGATTTTACGCGTACATGTATACTGGCCTCTCACTGGATGTGCAAATTTCTACTGAAATACACGATGACTCTTTACAAAATCTAAACAATTGAGGATTTTCTTACCCCATCGCTACTATGTTTTACCAACAAACTAGGTTCCTTTGTCAAGTATGCCTTGACCCGTCTTACAAAATTACGTTTTCTCATTCCTTGCTTGTTGAAGATATATAGTTTCTCTAATTTCTGTCTTGTTTTCACTTTTCTTGAACGGTTGGAGAAATACTGTTCTCCCCTCTAGAGAGAATGTTGTTCTCGGCAAGTGATTGGATGAAATTCAATTATGACGTCAAATATGTTTGCCGTTTTCCTAATTTATTATTGTGACGTCATGAAAAAAGGCGACTATGCCTGATGACGTCAAGCTCAAAGAACACATTTCTTTAGGATCATCTGAAAAGGGGGGGGGTCATGTTTTTATCAAAATATCCTTGAAATCATTAGAGAAATAAAATCCACAACCGTATCTCGTGAGAAACGACATTTCTACACTCTCGATAGTTAAATTTTCAAATATTTTAAACGCGCGGCAAGCCTCGCGTTTAAAAATTTGAAAATTTAACTATCTCTAGTGTAGAAATGTCGTTTCTCACTCGATGCTGTTGTGGATTCTATATTTCTACAACGAGAACTGAGTTGATTATGAAATTTTTCACATCGAGTGAAATAAATTTTGCAAATGTTTAAAACCGAGAAATTGAGAAATTTCATAATTAACGTGTTTAAGTTGTAGAAAATGTTTCTCTAATGACATAATATAAAACACCGAGGGTTATGTTCAAAATAGATTTGGAGGGCAATTTCACGTGAGTTGTTCTCTCACTAGAGATGAGAAATACTTTTATCACAACGGTCAGGCGTTGATCAAATTTGCTAGAAATTAGAGAAATTTGTTAGTTAGTAATCTGTTTTTTTTGTATATTTATTATATGATAGGAAACCAGAATGGAATAGATTTAATCGCTAGTGCCGGTGTCATATGTATTCTGACCCCCGTGGTAAATTGACCCGCGTGTCATTTTTTAAGCAACGATATATTGACATCTCCCAGGGAAAATTAATCACCCTATATGGTTTATTGACCCCATTGAATTTTGACCCCCTTACATAAGATAATAATTTAGAGAAACAATTTCAAAAAAGAATATGGTATGGAAGTTCAAAATACCATGAAGTATGAGCATAGTTAATCGCTGAAGGCCTCATGATGAATTCAAGATGAAGAACAATAAATGGTTGTTCCAATGCTTGCAGACTCTTTGTCTCGTGTGCATTTACTTCATATCCTTTCATTGTTAATTGTACAAATAGGATATTTCGGGAATTATTACTATCTCACCTCTTTTATGCAGGAAAAAGCCCAGAGATCAATTTTCCAGGGGGGGGGGGGTGTCTAAATACTATTGCCTTTCAAATTCAAATATTTTCTTGTTTAATTGAAGTGACTAGATCTATCAAACTTCTATGCAGAAAAAAAATGGGTCAAATGCCTTGACTTGAAAGAAACTGACAGTTCATAGACAGTTATATGAACATTATCAAAATTTTGTTTTAGAAAGTACACTGGGGCAATTTCAAAGGGTGGGGTAAAAATTCCATGGCTTGTAAAAATGAGATATTTTATTTTTCTCTATTTTAAAAAGAAGTGACAATTCACAGATAGATATAAGTACATGTTCTTCCAAAATGCTTGGAAAGCAAAGAACTGGGAAAATAGTGGGAGAGGGCAATTTCCCATGGCTGGGGAGTAAAATGCCATGGTTTCAAAATATAATTAATTTTTCTTTTCTCACTTTTAAATGAAATTGACAGTTAATAGGTAGTTATTAATACAAGACATGTCACACTTTTGTTGAGGAGGTGGGTGGGGTCAATTTCCAATGGTGATGGTGGATCAAAATACCTTGGCCTGCAATAATGGGAGATTGTTTCTTTCCTTATTTTTTAAGTCAGTGCCAGTGACAGTTCAAAGAAAGTTATTAGAACAAAATCTATCAGTTTTTTTTGTTAAAAAAGAGAACTGAATGGGGGGGGGTCAATTTTCGATGTTGCGGAACCAAATACCATGGCTTGTACTTGCAAGTATGAGGTATTTTACTTTTCTCACCATTGAAACAGAAATTGCAGTACTTGGATAGAAATTTAAACAAGGTAATCACAAATTTGTAAAGTAAAGTACTATAAGGGAGCGGGGGTCAAATTTCCATGGCGAGGGATTAAAACACTATTACTTGTAAATATGATATATTTCTTTTTTTTTCTCTCATTTTTTAATTAATTCAATGGAGAGTTATTAGAACAAGATCTGGCAATTTTGTTCAGGAAAACACTCATAAAGGTGTGTTGGAGGTAAATTTGTCATGGTGATGGGTCAAAATACCATGGCTATGAGATATTTTTGGAAAGTCAGTGAGGATTCAAGAAAGTTATTTTAACAATATCTATTAAACTTTTGTTCAGGAAAGAACTGGAGGGGGGGGGGTCTGTTCCCCGTGATACAAGGTCATAGGACATTGACTTGTAGTTACAGTGACAGGTCACAGATGAAGGTTCTATCCTATGCTTGAGGGTCAAAATTGTATGGCATCATGAAAATATGATGTACATTGCATTGTACTTCTCGAAAATATTGAATAATAGTGATGGTGAAAGGAGAGTTAGATCAAATAATGGTAAACTTTTGTCAGGGATAGCACTATTAAAAGGTGCAGTGGGGTGAATTTCCCATGGTTGTGGTTCCAAATACTATGGCTTGTAAAAAAAGAGATATTTCACGTTTTACTATTTGTAAAAGTAAGCAACAGTTCACACAAAGTTATAAGAACAAGATCTATAAAACTTTTGTTCAGGAGAGAACTCGGTTAGGAGGATTCAGTTCCCATGTAGCGGGGTCAAAATGCCATGGCTGAAACAAAAATGATATAATGAATATGATATATTTTACTTTTTTTCATTACTAAATGAAAAAGACAGTTAAACGAGAGGTACTATCACAAGATCTATTAAACTTTCGTTCAGAAAAGAAAAAAATGTGGGGTTGGGGTTCATTTCTCCATGGTGCGGGGTCGAAATGCCATGGCTTTTAAGTATGAGATATTTTACTTTTCTCACTTTTTTAAATGGGAGTCACATTTTTTAAATAGGATGTAGCGTTGTTCGACAATTAGCAAAGAATTCCGCTCAAACCGGTGCTTGGGGCCGTCTTGAACTTACTATGAGGTATGAGCAAAGCTCATTGATGAAGGCCTCATGGTGACTTCAAGATGAAGAACAATGTACCTTTGCTTGTTTTTACCATGTATTTGTAGAGACTTTGTCTCATGTGCATTTACTCCAAATACTTTCATTCTCCAGTCACAGCAAATAGATAGCAATTTTAACAAGGTTTATTCAATGTCTATCAAAATTGTAAGGAAAGTACTAAAGGGGAGGGGGTTTCAATACTTTATGGTGGGGGATCGAAATACCATAGCTTGTAAATATGATACAATTTTCTTTCCTCACTTTACAAATGAACGTGACAGTAAATAGAGCGTTATTAGAACAGAATCTGTCAAACCTTTCTTCAGGGAAAAAATTAACCAATAGAAGAGATGGAGAAATTTCCAATGGGGTGAGGAAAAATACGATTGCTTGCAAGAAATAACATATTTTACTTTTCAATATTTTTAAAAGGAAATAACAGTCTGCATTTTTACAGAAAGTTATAAGAACAAGATCTATCAAGTGTTTTGTTTTTTAGGAAAGTGTGTGTGTGTGTGTGTCTGTGTGTGTGTGTGTGTGTGGGGGTGATGTTGGTGGGGATGGGGGAGGGGCGCGTCAATGCCTCATTGTGTAGGGCCAAAATACCATGTTTTTGGGATATTTTACTTTTATCATTTTTTTGAATGGAAGTGAATAAACAACGAATCAGAACAAGATTTATAAAACAAAACCTCTGTTCAAGAAGCAACTCAGAGAAAGGGGGAGAGGTCAATTTCACATTTTTGGAGGGGGGTCAAATTACCATAGCTTGTTAAAATGTAAAATTGGTGATGCCTGATTCACATTTACTCGATTTCCTTTATTTAAGAAAAGTAATAAATTCAAATAATTGATTGTCCAATCATATCTGGCATTTTACATGTTACTAATAATTCTGTGAAGTATTACTTGAACTTAAAACGTGAGAAAAGTGAAATATCTTGCTTTTATAAGTCAGAGTGCTTTGTTAATTTCCTTCTTTCATGGCAAATTCCCGCCTTTCCCCCCAGTTCTCTCATAGACATAATTTTGATACATCTTGTTCTAATCAGTCTTTGGAAACTGTCATTTCCTTTTAAAGAGTCAGAAAAGTTTAATATGTAATTTTAGAAGCTATGATATTATGCCCCCCTACTACGCTTACCATTGGAAATTGACCTCCAGTCCGAGTTCTTTGATGAACAGATATTTGATAGAGCGCAGCATCTCGACCGCTGAAATTTGAAAAAGCGTAATTAAAAATAGACACAGTGAATAGTTTGGCTTAGTAATTAGATAGACACAATAAGGAGCTTGATACAGTAATAAGATGGATACTATAAGTATCTTGACAAAGTAATTAGATAAAAAAAATAACTGTAGATTTAGTTTCTGCATATGTCCATTTCGACAGTTTTAGTCTCATCAGTGCAGATAAAATCTAAACATTTGGAAGACCAAAGATGTTTAAAAGTTGATAGAGAACAAATAACCAAATATAATCTGAATGAATTTAGCCAAAATCAGCTACTCCTTAGTTTCAACAAAATGAACAAAAATTTAGATGGACACAATATGGAGCTTGACACAGTAATAGGATTGACATATTTACTTTGAAAAATTAAAATTAACACTTTTCACCACTTTAAGCTGGGAATGGTAAGCGCTACGCAAAATCTGTTGATTCCCAGCTGAAAGCTTATATCAAGATGAATCCAATGAAAAAACTCCCATCTATATCCAATGAAAATATTTTGCTTATATGCACAATTGCAAGTTTTGCTCTGTTTAACTCTTATAGCTTAAACGGTACGAGAACGTTAAATCAGTCAAAATACTACTTGAACCTTACGTGAAGAGGAATCCGAAGTAATTAACCCCATTAAAATCTGATAAAAAAAATTGGATTTTTGCCATTTTTGAGCCCTTATAGCTTGCATTCGGTAAGGGTTACGTCAAATCCATGGAGAGCAAAACAAGAAGAATCCAAAAGAAAAAAAACTCCATCCAAATCCAATGATTTTTGTAAACATATTACGAAAAATGCCATTTTGGTCCGTTTGACCCAATTTAGCTAGAAAACAGTAAGACCTATGCCTAATCTGTTAGCATATTACCGTAAGAAAGTTTACAGCAAGAGGAATATGTAATCTAAAAAAAACATAAAGATTGTACATATTTAGAAAAATTGCAATCCCTTCTAGCCCGAAAACATGCAGAGCTACGCTATGTCTGTTGACATACTATCGAAAGCTCACGATTACCGGAATTTAAAAAAAAATCCCACTGAAATCCGATAAAAAAAAGAAATTTAGATTATCTGCTTATTTGCAATTTTGGCGCTATTTAATCCCTCAAAGCTCGGAAAGGAAACGAGTTATAAAAAATCTGATGGTTAAGAGCTGTTTACTTTTGATACGGAGAATATTGCAAAAACCGCATCAAAATCTGACATTTTTCTTTAAAGTTGAGATCCGCCCCTTTTTGGTCCCACTTATCTCATGGTTGGTATATTGAACATCAAATCAGTGTACATCAACGGAAAGTATGTCCTTAGCTAGCTGTCAGTAACTGCGAGCATTTGTCAGGATAGTGTCCGTGTGTATTGTCTTCATGTTTTATGAACTTCATTCTAAAGGTACTCGTCTTGATAAGTTGGACTTTTTTCTAGTTTGATTTTTAGAGTCTTTTTGTGTATTTATTTTTAGTCATTCACCAAACATAGGGGAGGGTTTAAATCCAAGAAAACGAGTTTAACCCCACTGCAATGTGTGCGCCTGTCCCAAGTCAGGAATATGTAGGTCATTGGCTTGTCTTTGTCTTCCTATAAAATTTTAGTTTCTTGATAATCGTGTTTTTGGATGTGGTTCGTTTCAATTAACTTTTTACTTTGTGGGATCATCTAGGGCTTGCTATATGGTGTGAGGTTCCTCACTGTGTTGAGGATCGTACAGTGACCCCTAGATGCTTTGTTGTGGGTTGTTTTAACTTGGAGATGAGATGCTGTCTTCTTTTTCATATGCTACATATTTATATTTCCTAAGGAGGATACTGATAGAAACCCAATCAAAATTTGATAAATATACTAAAGCTAAATATAGCAAAAACACCCAATTTGCCCCCTTTTTACACCAAAAGAAATCCCATGGTGTTTCAATTTCATAAGGATTAGCAATCCAGAACATAATTTAAAGTATGGAAACGGAAGTGTCCACAGACACCACTAACGCGTACGCGGACGCCACAAAAAGTATCATACTGAATATACGACCTCAAAATATTCGTCTAACAAGTAAGAAAAGAATGGTATCTCATTTCTACAAGCCATGGTAGATATCTCCCAGTCATGGGATATAGAAATATCTTGTATATACAAGTCATAGTACAATGGAACCTGTCTAATCCGACACACTGTGGGACCACAAAGATGTGTCGGATTAGACAGGATGTCGGAATACTCAGGTTTAAAAAGCACAAAGAAGCTATCTTTGGGACCAATAAACTATGTCTTATTTCACAGGATGTTGGAATACTCAGGTGTCGGATTAGACAGGTTTCACTGTATTTTGATCCCTCCCCCGATTAGATATTGACTCCCCTTTTCCTGGGTTCATTCCCGAACAAAAGAAACAAAAAAGATATACCTTGTTTTTAATACTCTCTGTAAATATACTTGCATTTAAAAAGTAAAACAGTAAGGTATTTAATTTTTACAAGTCATGGTATTTTTACCCCCGCTATTGGAAATTGATCTCGCTTTAGAGTTTTTTCCTGAATAAAATGTTGATGGATTTTATTCTACAATGTAATAAATTACTGTGAAATGTCAGTTCAACTGTAACTGTGAAATTGAACTCATATGAGCAAACGTTTGATAGAATGTTTTCTAATAACCTCCTTGAACTGCCACTTTCATTTAAGAAGTAAGGAAAGTTGATATCCCCCTTTTTACTTGCCATGGTATTTTACCCTCTACATGGGAATTTGACAACCCGCACCCAACCAACGTCCCCAACATGAGTACTTATATTTACAAAATTGATACATCTTGTTCAGTTACTCTGTTTGAACTGTAACTTTTATTTAAAATATAATAAAAGTTTGATATCTCATTTTTACAAGCCATGTTTTGCCTCCCAATTCCGAGTACTTCCATGAACAAGCCTTTGATAGATCCTGAAATAATAACTCCCCGAGAACTGTCACTTCTACTTGAAAGAAAGAAAAGTAAAATATCTAATATTACAGGCCATGGTATTTGAATCCCACCATGGAAAATTGACCCACTTCAATAGTCTTTAACTGAATAAAAGTTTGATAGATCTTGTTCTAATATTTCGCCTTCAACTGTCATTTCCATTTAAAACTTAGGAAAAGTAAAATGTATCATTTTTACAAGCAACTGGTATTTTCTCGCCGTGGCCTCGTTCTTGTACTACTGGCTTTAAATTAAAATTTTTTGGATTTATTCATATTATAACGGTAATTTTTAAAGTCCTCTTTGGAAAAGATAACAGGCCTTTCATGGTTCGATATCATATTTGTAAGGCAGTAATTGGAGATTGACCCCTCGCTCTTTCCATGGTAATGTGACCTACCTTTCAAAAAACAAAAATAGGAGTTCTTTAACCAAGAATTAGGGTAGGTCATATTCTATAGGGGATCAAAATTCTTTCATGAAAAATTGATCAGAAGGTCAGTTTCCCGCGGGGGGTCAAAATACTATATAACACCGATACATAGTCTAGCTGTCCGGAGTTCCTATCGTTGTTAATGTCTTACTTACGTGTTTATATATTTTTTATGTAAATTAATATCGTTGGTTGTGGCGAATGATAAGATTTTCAGTCATCTGAAGATGTTTTCTGTTGTCTTTTGTTCATTTTAACGTAGATCTTTCCTAACATTGTTTCATACATATTTTGGATCTGCAGAATAAAGTATTTTTCATGCTGACTAACTCTTTTAGCTTACCTTACCGAAAGGTCAGTGTTTGCTATTGCCATGACTTGGCGTCCGTCGTCAATCGTTCGTTCGTTACTGTTCACATTTTCATTATTTGATTCGATTTCAACAAACTTTATAGTTTTATAGGAATAATGTGTCGACATGCCCTTACATGAATTGTTCATTTCGTGTCCGCCATTAGAACAATTAGTTTGACTTTATACCTTGACTTTATGGAAAAAATCATATTCTCGTAATCTGCTCTGAATCACTGAAGCAGATTCAACCAAACCTTATAGAACTGGTGTATGGCATGGTCTTGGCACAAATAACTCCTTCTGATTCGACAAAAAAAAACAATGCCGCCGGCATGGAAAACTGTTTAACATTGGACCTTATTGGGGAATCGGATTTGATCAATTAATTTGAAAATATTGAAGTTAATTTTACCAAACTGTGCTAAAATGATGCATGGAAGGTTCTTTAAAAAGATTGAGCTAGAATCTGGAAAAAAAAAAGAATGGGCTCTCTGCACTTGTGCAAATGCAACCAAATTTTCAGGAATAATTTATGAAAAGCTCTTTACATGAAAAAAAAAAAAAAATGGTCGACGCAGATTTTATTAGTGAAACTTACAACATTACGAAATTTTACTGTTGCTACAGATAACCGGAAAATTGACGAATCCTACGAACGTAAGGGAATGTATCAATTCGCTTATTTTGTTAAAATAAATAATTTCTTTTTGGGATAACTGAGTCAATCACATATTATGTTTTATTAGTGTGCTTGATAACTATTAGCTTGACATTATTCAGATTATTTGGATATATGTCTTTGTCAAAATGCTTTACCTTTATATGTGGAGAACAATCGTGTATTGAAATGTTCACTCGATTCAGTGTATCAAGCCAAAAAAAAAAATATAAAAAAAAAATTTAAAAATTAAAAAAAATTAAACCAAAAATTGCAGAAATTTTGTGTTCTGCAGATGGCCATTTCGACAATTTATGTCTCCTCAGTGCAAATAGAGTCGAAAAAATCGGAAAACCGGATACATTTTTTTAGATTCACTCGGCAAAAAATGGGGCACCCCACATACAAACAGATCTGTCTATAACACACAATGAAAACAAGCACAGTGAAGATATTGTGTTTTAATTTTCATATTCCTCTAATTTTTGTTTTAAAGCAAGACAAGCTCCATGGGTTCTCTTAACAATTTGAAATAGAATGCAGACCTTAGATGAAATAAATAAGCTGTGTATAAATATCAGTCAACGTGGGCACTTGTTATATTCGTCTAAATTAAGGGACAAACAGAGGGCAGTAGTGAAGATTAACGGATGTACCTTTCCTCTGCGGAACTTGTATGCTGCAAGTAATGAGAAATGATTAACGGATGCACCTTTCCTCTTCGGAAATTGAATGCTACAAGTAGTGAGAAATGATTAACGGATGCACCTTTCCTCTGCGGAACTTGTATGCTGCTAGTAGTGAGAAATGATTAACGGATGCACCTTTCCTCTGTGGAACTTGTATGCTGCAAGATATGAGAAATGATTAACGGATGCATCTTCCCTTGCGGAACTTGTATGCTACAAACATACAAGTTCCGCAGAGGAAAGGTGCATCCGTTAATCATTTCTCACTACTGGCCCACTGTACATGTTTGTCCCTAACTTTAGACGAATATATAATTGATTTTTAAGGGCTCGTATAAGCACATTCGATGCTTATCTCGGGTTTTTTTAGTAAGTTGTTCAGGTTGTCGGGCCCTTAGACGATTAAATATAACTGGATTCGAGTTCCACGTTTATGTTGGTATATAGGATCCAATTAATGCCTTTTAATTTTTTTTTTCCAATTTAAGTCATGACGAACAATTAACCCTGTGTTGCATCTCGCAGTACTGTATTCTTGCTACAATGTGTGTGATAATGGATGTAAAACAATTTATTATTCAAAGGTGATATCAGCCCCTTGTGGAAAAATTTGAAGTTTTGGTCCGACCTCTGATTCAAGATTCTTTTTTTACTTTGTACTGTGATGATCATTTCTTTTAACTGTCGACGACAATTCAACAGCAATTGCTGTTGAGTTGGTACCGGATACTACCACAATGGAAGGGGACGTTTGGCATGCCATAAAACCGGTTTAACCCATCATATCTTTTGAAATGCCTCTACCATGTCAGGATCATTTCGGTCAAAAATTTTACCGGTGGTCCCCCCCGATTTGTCATATTGTCGCATGGACTTCGGCTTTTGATAACTCGATTCGGTAATATTGTTATTACCTCCATTCATTATTGGTCGTTTGAGATCCGGCAGAATTTTACACGATCAAGCCTTTTTAGTCTTTTTCTCTTCCTATGAATTCTTTTCATGCTCCTTCTCTTAAAAAGGTCTGATCTTGTGCCTAATATAAATAATAGAGATGTTAAGGGAAACATTTAAAGAAAAGAACGACAGTGGTATTTAAATAACATTTAATACTTGCAAACCTTAGACCCATAGTGAACTTCGTGTATTGTTAACAACTCGGTTGAAAAGCAATAGACATATTACAGTCCCTAGCCAAAAGTTTTTACGGAAAATGGTGGACGTATATCGTTAGTTGTTTCTCTATCGAAAAAATGATAAACAGTTACTGGCCTTATCAGTCCTTATAGCCAGTTGGTATAAATTCCACATTGAAACCATGTGATGCATTGACATCCCATAAAAAAGTTTTACGTCCACAACCTTCAGTTTTATACTTTGGTCTAAAAGACGTCATGATAATTTTCCTGCAATAAGCCGATTATTTTTAATGGTAAACTTTCTGATTTGTCATTGACGTACTTAAGATTTTTATTTACAGTCTATCCCTTTTTGAAAACGACATCAGTCTCTTTTCTACTGGATTCGTTTACAACCAGTCATTTCCTCATCACTTCTCTATAAAAACTATTTCTATGCAAATATATATCAGAATTCTTCGTTTACCCACATAATTTGCTCCGTTTGCTATCTTTCAATGTATTCAGTATCGTCCTTTTACGACATTGCTTCAATCCATGTTCATTCAGCCTTATGATCTTGAACGAGCACCCTTTTTAAAGCTGAACGAACACCCTTTTTAAAGCTGAACGAACACCCTTTTTAAAGCTGTTGCGACTGTTAAAAATCTTGATAACTGACTTACATGTTTTTCCAACTTTTAACATATTGCAGTATATTACTAATCCGTAGTTGTGTTTTCTTAATTCCTGCTTTTTGTGGGAGTATCGTATCTTTATTTTTTCCGTTTTCTCGTCTTTGCCATGGGTTTACACTTTGATTTTTATAATTGATGCTACCTTTGTTGGACTTTACTTAATCCTGGCTACGATGTTTTGGCATATCATTCTCACATGGCAAGTGATGCATGCATAGCAGAAGAAGCTTACCTTTCGGCTCACCCATTTACATTCTTTATGTAATTCATGGCGGTAATAACAAAAGGACCGAGCAGAATTGTCAAGAGTAAAAGTATTTCACATAAAAATGTTCATAATACTCTCAGGATTATACCTAATGACGGATACTAGAATTTCGGTATGCAATGCTCTTGAATTGAAAATTGAGGAAAATAGTTCAATGTCATTATATTTGCAGCATTATAATTGAAATAAACCAAATTTAAATGAGACATATGTTGAGAAATGACATAGAATGCGATTTGTTGAGCCGCCAATAGGTTCCGTTTTAGACGTCGTACATTCTTTTCCCGTGATATTGTACAACACATACCCTAATTGTGTATCGTTTGCTTTTATTTTTAACTACTGTCAGTATACTGTGAAAGTGCTATTGTTCGTGGGGTTCCAATTTTCGTGGTTTTCGTGGTTCGCTTAAACCACGAAATTATGTTCCCAACGAAATGCATTTTTTCCTTAGAGTTTTAAAGTGTTTAATTTGAAACCACGAATTCAAGAACCCACCAAATAGTGATATTTATGAAAACCACGAAATTTGGTGCCCACGAATAAAAGTACATCCACAGTATCTAAAAAGCAACAATTACATTGTAGTTTTGTAAGGAATATACGTTTGATAAAGGAATTCTAACTAAAAGAAAGACGCGTGACATCCACGTGAATTTGGAATGGGTCAATATCTTTCTTAATCAAACAAAATTCGACAGAATATCCCATATCGATACACTATCACAAGTTCAGATTCGTTTAATTTTCAAATGTTTTTCTAACCATTCTGTAAAGTGCCCACGTCTCACTATTTTAACATGCAAAGTTTTCTTGAAATTGACCCGATGAGTGCCACGTGATTGACTTCTAT
>MJUU01038061.1:0-14040 GCA_002080025.1 Modiolus philippinarum
GTGTCCGATGTTGCCATTGTCCATGAATTGTTCGTTCTTTTGATTGACGGTTCTGTTCTCACTTACTTCAGATTGTCGGACAAACAAATTACACATGATCCAACATTATTTCTTGCCTCTTGTAACTATCAAATGTTTGACAGTCAAGAAGACACTGTCTGTATCTGCTAGCTCAGTTGTGTCCTGTTAAAATAAAAACTTGTCATATATAGTTACAGATAAACTGAATAATAAGAATGATATAAAATGTGTAATCATGGTGAAATATTATTTTTAGCATGACTGTGCACGAGAAACAAAGAATGTCTCAGTTTGTTAGTTTTTTGTTGTTTTTGTATTTTTTTCTTTTACATATACCAGTATACAGTTATTGAGTAGTTCCAGGACAACAGCTGTTTTGTTGGACCCGAAGACCGAACTGTTGCACGAGACCGATAGGCCGAGGGCAACAGTTTGGTTTGAGGGTCTAATAAAATAGCTGTTGTCAGAGAAACCAGTCTATAACTGTTTTGTTATACCTTCATGGGAACAGCTGACGTCATGCGTAATCACGTGACGTTGTTAACCAATGGAATGAAGGACGACGGGCAACGGTCTTTTCCGACACAAAGTGATAACAGACCAAATGTTAATTATTTTATATAATATGGCTATATAGAAAAAATATATAAAGAGGTATAACAATTTAATGTGTAGGATCATTCATGTTATCCTCAGCTTGTCTTTGAGGTATGTTTAGGCTATTTATGTTCGATCTTTTTATAGCTAAATCAATACTGACTTCAGTTTTTTGTATTTGTTTATGATCTACACAGAAGAGACACTAGTTGTCGAAATGAACGTCTGCAAAAGTCAAATGTTTTCCTAGTATGTTTTTTTGCTTGTTCTCTAGATTTAAGGTGTTTCTAATGAACTCAAATCTTTCTTGATTTTAGCTCAGTTTAAAAAAGATCAGTGATTCTGTTAGATTTGATACTCTAGAAATAAATATATGCTGTAGTTTTATTGAGTCGACACATAGGGATTAATATCCATCGTTTTACGTCGTCATAGTCGTCCTGCGTCGTCTGTCGGTTTTTGAATCCGCAAATCCTTCAAAACCACTTGTCCAATTCCAAGCAAACTTTCAGGATATGTTGTTCACCTGGTGAAGATGTGCACCTGATACTTAGAATTTTGATTTTACAGATTTCAGAGGTTCTCGGAGCTAAAATTGCTCATTTGTGGGTCAGTCGGTTTTTGAATCTGCAACTCCTTCAAAACTGCTAGTACAATTCCAACCAAACTTTCAGGATATTTTTTTCACCTGGTGTAGAATTGCACCTGATACATAGAATTTTGATTTTACAGATTTTCGAGGTTCACAGAGCCAAAATTGCTCATTTGTGGGTCCAATTCCAGGCAATTGCAAACTTTCAGATATTTTGTTCACCTGGTGTAGATGTTCACCTGATACTCAGAATTTCGATTTTACATATTTTAGAGGTTCACAGAGCCAAATTGATCATTTGTTATTCTGGTTAGTTAATCCTCAACTCCATCAAAGCTATAAGTCAGATTCCAACCAAACTTGCAAGATATGTTGTTCACCTGATCTTGTTGTGCATTTGATACAAAATATTTTGATTTTACAAATCTTAGAGGTTCACTGAGCCAAAATAGTTTATTTGTTAATTAAGTTCATTAATGTGGTACTTTTCAAAACTAGAAGTCATAATCCAACCAACCTTTCAGAATTTGTTGATTACTTGATTTAGTTGTGCAAATGATACTTGAAATTTTGATTTAACAAATTTTAGAGGTTCACTTGGCCAAAAATGGTTCTTCTGTAGTGCTGGCGACACAAGTGTTCCATGGAACACCCATCTATTTTTAAGCAACGGCAGTAGAATACCGAAGGAACAAGGAAAGTGATGATCACAAAAATCAAAGCCCAAAGACATGGCAAAAACGGCAACAGAGAGAAACAAAGACAAAACATGGACGTGATACAGCCTAAAGGCATGGAAATAAAAGGACGAAATTAAGAACTAAAGCACTGGGCACTGTGAACTGCCATGAAAACCGGGAGTGACATCAGGTCCTACGGAAGGGTAAGCATGTCCTTTTCCGCTAAGCGGCAGATTGCGTGGATTCGTTTCTTGATTCTCTTACTAAAATGATCATGATCGTTCCTTAGGCATTCAAAATATAAAAGCGTTTTTTTATGCTGTGAATTCGAATCATCTTAGTTTTTCTGGAAAAAAAGACGTAGGAGTGACTCCTTCGTGACTTAAGCGTCTGGATGATCGAGACTAGATAGTCAAGCAACGAATGTTGATTTATTTACATAAAAAAACATTTTTCATGTAAAGATATTATATATGAATGAGAAGTGCATCGGGAGTGCATGTCAATTTGCATCATGTGAAGGATTTATTATAAGTTCTGTTTTGAATATTTAAAACTCACAAGGTGATTAAAGGAATTTAAAAAAAAAGGAAAAAAGAAAAACAACTAGGTCAATGTCATATGCGATTTTCAATGGACTATAAATATGAACTAATGTCCTTCGTGTGCAGTCATACCAAAAAAAAAACAATACTGAACTATGGTCCCATTATTTTATAAGTTATTATGACAATGCAGCCTATATTTAGTCTTAGTTGAAGGCCTCATGGTTACTTCAAGATGAAGAACAACAACAAAAGCGTTCTTCCATTTGCTTAATCTTACCATGTATTTTTAGGGATTTTGTCGCAAATGCATATCCATATTTTACGAAAGGATATGGAGTAAATGAACATGAGATCATAACACATATGTTAACTCCAACTGCATTAATTTTAATGAGCTGTATGGCCATTTCGGAAATATCCCTTTATTGTTCATTTAGAATTATATCATTGCTTCATAGCATTTATTGTAGTCGGACATGATATGGCCACCTATTTCAATAATTACTTCTCTCTGACTAATTTTGGATTACGGCTTTTCTCTATAATCTGATTGTAATGTTTCTGATGAGTGACCGCTCATTGAAACACAAGTGTATCATTTCATAATTTTTTAATGCAACATGGATATTTTTTGTATTGCTTATAATCAGTTACTGGATGAATACGGTAATTGTTGGAATACTAATTAAGATATGCAAATATTGTATTTTTCTAGTCTATGAAAAATTCAGTGGTGACATTGACCTAGTTCTTTTTTCTTTCTTATTGATTTGTCAGTATTGAATATTCAAAATAGAACTTATACATTATAATAAATCTTTAATATAATTTGCAAATTGACATGTACTCCCAATACAATTATCATTCATATCTCGGAATATAACTTTACACGAAAATCCTTTTTATACAGGAAGTTCAAAATTTATATCTCGTCAATATTTTACGAAAGGAACTCCACACTGCAATACAAGACTCCTGTATTTAATATTTTAAGAAAGAATATGGAGTAAATGAACATGAGGCCATAACACATATATTAATACTAACTGCATATTTTAACAAGTATGCTTTACTATGTCGTAACTTCGTTATAAATTCACTCTAACATCAAGTTTTTGTAAGGAAAAATATTAGGATTATTTGAATTTCAACATAAAACCACACCTTTACATTTGGAATGCCCCAGAAACGAAAAGACTATAATTTCTGAGATATGAACATAATCAGTTAAAACAGGGATGCAATAATGCTTCCATGCTAACTGCCATTTCATAAACCTGAAGCTTATTTTTAATTTTACATTACATAATGTAACAGAATCACAATTATTCTAAATTGTCATTCACAGGAACTTCGGTATTTAGTTATTAATCATGACAAATAATTAGAAATAATAAAAGCAAGCCACCTGTATTGTATTTTATTCGTGACCCTTAATACTTCGAAATTTTGTGCAAAGTGGAGGGGGTATCATGTTAAGCACCATTACTATTTTATATACTATAATACTTGGATGGTTAAAGATTGATCCTACTCAATTATTTGAACAATATGCTTTGCTTTTGATCGCTTCTTATGACATGCTATCATTTCCTTTATCAAAATAGTAAATGGTTATAGTATGTACGTCAAAATGAGTAACAAATATATGAAGAAATACATAATGAATTTTATAGTTATTACTGGTTAAGTAATATTTAATATCTTATATAGAGAATACATCAAAATGTATATAAATGTCATATTTTCTTGTAATGGTCGTCAGAATAATAAGTAGAAAATAAAATGTGTTCAGGATGTTTACCTAATGGGCTTGAAATGATTCAAGTTTGAAAAACTTAATCATAAAAAATCCCCTCAGATAAATGGAAATCTGGGAGTTCAGGATATGTATCACAAGGCTTAGATCATTAAGGTCATTAAGGAATATATTCACCATAATAGGAACTTTGAAACCATTATTGGCTACATTTGCGTTATTACTTCTTTTTTCTACTACAATCAGTTTTGCTCTCGTTCAATTCCAAATTCTGAAGCTACTCCCGGTCGTTTAAGAATCCCTTCTTACATGTCATCTGTGTATTACAAATTTGTTTTCAAATGACTTTCTTGTTTATTCTGTTCCTAGATAGTTGTAATCATGGGTTTTTCAAGCCAAAATAAAAAAAAAATATATAAAATTAAACAGAAAAACACAAACATACAAAAACAAACAAACACCTCCCCCAAAAAACAACAAAAAAAAACAGAGACTCTGTCCTTCATTTTGTCGTGACTGGGCCAAAAAAAAAGAGAAAACTTTTAACTGTCCTTCATTTTGTTGTCACTGGGCACTCAGCAGTAAGTAAAATATAACCATTACAATATAATCAAAAATCTACATGTCTTTTTCGGAATTTAACTTGTACAAAAACATCTGAAATCACATAAAGTGATCATTTTACGTCTTTGATCTTTATATTGTTTGAATACATCATATTATTATTTTTATATCTTGAAATGAAGTTTGAAATGTATATTCCCCACACAAAAATTAATTTGGAGTACTGAAGGTATAAGCCAATGGTGTCCATTCACTGATTTGTTATTCAAAAATTTCCTCTAAGCATATAGATATATATCCTTATATGATAACCGTTGATTTATAAACTCTTAGATCTTCCTGACATCGAGTATGATTTATTTGATTAACTCAGTAAAATTGTAATTATGCTTATTGTTTAGCTGATAAATAATTTGTAAAATACAATAACTTCCTTTGTCAAGAAAAACTGAACATCGAATTAGTGAAATTCTGTAAAATGTTACTTGCAAATTACTTTAAACAGTTTTGTCTGATAAAAATCTGCTCCGTAAATGATGAATGAAAGGATATGGAGTAAATGCACATGAAAAAAAAATCTATACAAATGTATGGTAAAAACAAGCAAAGGAACAAAGCTTTTATTGTTGTTCTTCATCTTTAAGTCACCATGAGGCATTCAACAATGAGCTTTGCGCATACCTCATAGTTAGTTCAAGACGACCCTTGCACCCGTTTGAGCAGAATTTCGTAAGTCCTTTTAAACTATATGGTTGGTTTTAGATGTTTAGCACAGCCGTTACTAAGTTTCTACATGCATGTACGCGTTTTGGTACAATATGGCTGTTATAATTCTTGTTTAACATAGGAGGTCAACGACTTTAACATTTAGGTACTATGTAAGATTCTTAGAATTAAGTCGAAAGTCATATTGCGCTCTAATTTTTATCACTTCTACTCCTTGATATGAGCTTACATTTCAGTTTAAAATATAGACACATAAATAATGTGACGACATTTCCTTTGGTGTCAAGAGAACGGTAATTACCTGATTAATTGTTCCTGCCAATCACCTACGCTTGTCACCAGAAAAAGTATAAAACCCACAGCATATTACACCAAAAGTCATTTACTTTTTCACTTTATACCTAACAGCTTCAAACATGGAATTATATATTTTATTGTGTATGTTATTTGTTGGAAGTAATGCCTATATTAACATGGGGATGTACAAGCAACAGATTCTGGACCTTCATAATAATGTTAGGAGAATGGAACCAGCAACCAACATGCAGAGAATGGTAAGAAGTCTTTCTTTGGTGGAATTGCATATTTCTTTATCAAATAAAGCTTTACCACATGAAGCTTATTTGTAGCTTTGCATACGTTTTAAAATGTAAATTATAAAAATAAGTTAAAAATTAAGCTCACCTTGTCAGACATAATTTTTTTTTGGTTTAATTAAATTTTCTTAAAGGTACTTGTTGCTTTGATTTCTTTTTTTACCTACCCGTTTTCTCGCTTTGGTGTATTCTACAATTTTTCAATTTCAATTTTAAACTTTTTTATTTGTTCATCAATTGAAAACGGCTGTACAACTCTCATGTATCGAACTAGACTTAACTTAATATAAAGCGAATTAGACTTAACTTAATATAAAGTATTTTATGCACATAGGATCAAATACAATCTGTACAGGGTGAAAATTTGCAAGGCAACAGGAATATAATTTCTTTGATCTTTACCTTAACAATGAAAGGATGTGAGTGAAGCACATGAGACAAAGTATTTGCGAATAATACTCCGAGCACTCCCTGTCCCATCTTTCTAAATTACGTTTTGTCTTGTTCTTTCCTTTTCAAGATTGTTGTCTTGGAGTTAGTGGTCTACCTGTATTGGGTTTTATTTGTATGTTTATTATACTATAGGGAAACGGGATAGAGAAAAGGGATGAATAATGTACGATTTGCAGAAGCTTACAATAGAATTAAAATTTTGCAGTGGTCACAATCAAATAGATTAAGGGCAGAACATACTAGTAATTTGAAGCGAAAAATTGATTATTGATATTTATCTCAGGAAAAGGATCTCCATCTCGTATTGCATCGAGTGCGATGAGATTCCATCCCAGAAAATTACTGATAATGTTATATCACTGTTATTTATTATTATTTTATATATCTATTTCTTTTACAGTTTTTGTCAAATATGTGTTTAGATAAAATTTGAGTTTTCCTCATTGATACTATTTCTGATATACAATGCGAGAATATGAATCCCCTGTTGCTAATGTAAAGATTGTCAATCGTATTAATATTTTCGCAACTAAATGATAAAAGCATTGTCGTCCAATTGGATAATAAATCAAAATAAATTAACAAATAAATTGATATAGAGTAAATGTACATGGGGCAAAACCCCCATAAATACATGGTAAGATTAAGCAAATGGAACAACGCTTTCATTGTTGTTCTTCATCAAATTAGCATTGAACTAGCATTTAAACATATTTATGAACCATGTAGAAATCATTCACCCATTTCTAATAATATTTTTGTTTTATTTAGGAATGGAGTAACGCACTAGAGCGTGAAGCTACAATGTGGGCCAGTAATTGTATGTTTGACCACCAGCGTGGAGCGTATGGAGAGAATTTGGCAATGCACACTGCAACATGGGATTATCCAAGTCTTATTAACACAGGGATTACCATGTGGGCTGAAGAAAAACAATATTATACATACGGAAGTACTGGTTTTACTGCACAGACCGGTCATTATACCCAGGTAAATAATCGAGTGGGCCTTTGTGTCCCGTTTTTATTTGTCAATTTGTGTTTTGTTTTATTTAGATCAGAGTGTTTAGACGTTAAGTGATGATGAATCAATTTCCATCGCACGACTGTTTTAACTTCTTAGAATATAATTCAGATTATTTAGACTTAGGTGATGATGAATAACCGACCGTCACGTGACTGACAGCACAAAAATTCGGGAATCATTTCGTTTTTCGAAAGAGGGTCTATAAGTCTCGTCATGTGACACCAAGAAATCACGATATAATTTCAAATTGAAAACTTTTCCCACCAAATCGTGACGTTTAAAGATTATGACGTTCAAATGATTTTTTTTAAAAACATCATATATTTTCGTATAAAATGCAACTTCTGGCATACAATTTATGTACCCGAAATTCGCAAAATATGATAATAAAAATCATATAGACCATACTATTTTTCAACGAATAGTGAAATGTAACAAGTATCTGATGTCGGAAAATTTGTTACTTTATAACTTGTAATTGTTTTTTTTTTATTTTACTTGTTTTATCTTTGCAGATGGTATGGGCAGATACAACACATGTTGGATGTGGTATGACAAGATGTCCTAGTTTGTCAATGGGTGGAGGAAGTCCAATGGCAAATGCCTGGTTCTTAGTTTGCTTCTACAGTCCACCGTACGTAATACAATATTTCAAATTCTGTCATTTAGTCATACGAACTTGCATAAATTGTGTACGAATTTTTTTTGGTAAATTAGATATTGTACTTTGCAATAATTTTTTTTTAAATCAAATTCAAATAAGTGACGCATTGACTGTGTATGGAAAACACAAAAAATGTACTACAGGAACATTGTTTCTGTGATATTCGTCATAATTTATCTTCTGTTCAAACTTGTAATTTTTTTATAATACAATCGAAAACTTTCGTCTTTTAATTTCCCCCTTAGTTCGAAACATGGCAATACTTACGTTCGCCGTTCCAGAAACTGAGGAATTGTAGGTACAGTGATTGTATAAAAAATGTTTGGTGTACGAACAATCGATATTCAACCAATGACGTTATGTTATTTACGTTCAATCAAAATATTTTGGTGTACGCTCTACACACAATGCTTTAGTTTCTGAAACGGCAAATTCGCTAAGAATTTTAACTCTTTGGTATTATTTATTTATATCCTTTAATATTATTGCAGTGGAAACCATATTGGAAAGTTACCCTATATGTATGGAAAAGGATCACCATGTAGTCAATGTAGAAGAGGACAGTATTGTGACATGGGGCTCTGTGCAGGTACTTAGATGACGGATGTATATATAGGGTCTGTAAGTCTCGTCATGTGACACCGAGAAATCGCGATAAAATTGCAATTCGAAAACGTTTCCCGCCAAAATATGACGTTGCATAATAATGACGTCCATTTTTTGTTTTGTTTGAAACGTCATATATGTTTTTGTTACAAATGCAATTTTCGGGTACAAAGTATGTGCCCGAAAGTTGCAAAATTGAACGAGACTTACAGAACCTATTTAGGAAATATTTAAATTTGTGATAATATATAATGAATACGTTTTTCTAATTTGTTACTTTTCAATCAGTGACATTACTTTCTACAGCAAACAGTGCTCTTCGTCGTCGCTCAAATTGATAAAAAGAAATTTTTGGATGCCAAAAGTACAATTTCAATAGTTTTTGAAAACCATAAATCTTAGTAATGAAATTTCATACAGTTAATATTATATACTGAGTGTGTCAAATTTCACGCTATAACATCTTAGATCGATGTAATAACATAATGAAAATTGTCTTTTAAAGATACCCCAGGCACAGGAACTGCACCTGGAGGACACATGGGTGGCGGTGGTGCACCCGGTGGTCCGGCCGGAGGAAGCGGTGGCGCTCCTGGTGGACATTTGGGTGGCGGTGGTGGTGCTCCCGGTGGACATTTGGGTGGAGGCGGTGGTGCTCCCGGTGGACATTTGGGTGGAGGCGGTGGGGCTCCCGGAGGACATATGGGTAGTGGTGGTGCTCCTAGTGGACATATGGGTGGTGGTGGAGGTTCGGCACCTGGTGGACAAATGGGTAGTGGATCTGGTGGAAGTATGGGTGGCAGCGCCCCTGGTGGACATATGGGCGGTGGAGGTGGTGCTGGAAGTCCCCATGGTGGTGGCAGTCCCCATGGAGGACATATGGGCGGTGGTGGCTTACCAAGCGGACAACCTGGTGGAAGTGGATCAATGGGTGGAACAGGAGCCGGTAGTAACCCAGGTGCAGGAGGCCATGGAGCAGGCGGTTCTGGAGCACAGCCATCAACTGGAAATGCCGGAGGTAGTCAATCATCTCCAGGCAACATGGGTGTTATCGGTGGTGGTCCAGGAATGCCTTCTATAAAATTTGTGAATGGATTTCCAATTATAAGTTTAGGAAATCCTCCGGCTGGTGGTAGCCCTGGCAATGCTTCTCCGGGGACGGCAGCAAATGCACAAAACCCGAACATGGGCCAACCTGGAAATGGTATTATCAGTTCAAATCCATCTGGAACAATAAAAATATGGGGTTATAGAAAATCATTACCAAATGCAGGAGGGAATACATGTACAGAACAGCCATATTGTGCAACGTGGTCAGAACTGTGTATTGATCCAAAATATGGCACAAAGATGGTCACAGAATGTCCAGTGACGTGTGGAAACTGTTCACCAAATGCTGGAGGCGCTGGTGGTGGTGCTGGTGGTGGAGCGGGCGGTGGTGCTGGTGGTAGAGCTGGTGGAGGTGCAGGGCAGCCTGGCACTGGTAGGTATTTCATTTGAAATGATATCTTGCAGATTATATAAAAAGTTAATCCCCTCTTTTGTTTAAAGCAAACGAAGGTTTGCTTGCAATTACTATTGACCATGTAGTTCAGACAGATATCAATGATTAAAATCTATAACACAGATGCATCTGCTATTCAAATGCCAATTAAACATAGCTACAAAAACAGCTGCTATTTGCATGTCAATTAAACATAGCTACAAAAACAGGTGCTATTCAAATGTCAATCAAACATAGCTACAAAAACAGTTGCTGTTCAAATGTCAATTAAACATAGCTACAAAAACAGCTGCTTTTCAAATGTCAATTAAACATAGCTACACATAGAATTGAATGTATAATACTATATGTTGTGTGAACTGTGAAAAGACGTTTTAAAAAGAAAATGTAATCGCATACAGTATATAAAGAAAATTTCATTGGATATTGTATGGAAAGAAATATGTTCTTACAAGTACTTGCTTTGTCTCTTTGCTTGGATTTCTGCTCTTGACAATAGGGTCTGTAAGTCTCGTCATGTGACTCACGAGAATCCACGATAAACAGGCAATTCGAAAACGTTTCCCGCCAAAAATGACGTCTGGGATTCTTTCGTTCATTTTTTTTTGTTTGAAACGTCATTTATCTTTCTTTAAAATGTAACTTCCGGGTACAATTTTTGATCCCGGAAGTTCCAAAATTGTACGAGACTTACAGGCCCTATTCTATTTGGTTATTTTGCTAAACCCAATTAAAAAGGTAGGCTGTTTGTAAACGATATGTTTTGTTAGTTTTAATCTTTTACATGCTTTGTTGTTTTAGGGGCAGCATGTGTTGACAATACACAAGGATGTGGATTTTGGAAACAACTAGGGATGTGTAACGTTCCCTTCTTCCAAACCTATATAATGGAGACTTGTGCGAGAACATGTGCCTTGTGTTGAGGGTGATCCAAAGAAGAATTCCTAAGTCTACAAATGTCCCGAAATGATATGCGTTCAAATCCAATGAGTGATTTTCTGCATAGGAGAAAATGATCAAATGAACAAGCGCTGTAGTGACAGTGATCTCGAGAACACAAAAACATGTATCCGTGAAAATGAGATTGAGGCTGTGATGAAACTGTACTTTACGATAATGTTAATATATTATTTATATTCTGTGATGTATTAATTTGTTGTTTATTTTATAAAAATAAAGTTTATATTTGTAATAAAAATGTGTTTAGATATTATTAATTTCTTTTCATCTGATACCAATATCCCTTTAGAAATATTGAATTAATATTTTTTCAACTGTTCGTGAAAGCACAAGTGGTCGGAATTGAAATATCAAGTGCATAATGTTTCAATAATAGAATACCAATACGTTACTGTAAATACCTATACCTTACTGTAAATACCTATATCTTACTGTGAATATCTATGTGTTACTATAAATACCAATACTTTACTGTAAATACCCACACGTTACTAAAGATACCATAATGTTACTGCAAATACCTATACGTTACTATAAATATGAATACGTTACTTTAAATACCAATACGTTACTGTAAATACTTACACGTTACCACGAATACCAATACGATACTGTAAATACCAATACATTACTTTAAATACCAATAAGTTACTGTAAATACCTATACGTTACTGTAAACACCTATAGGTTACTGTAAATTGTTGATTTCTGCATAAATCGGTTTTGACAATAAATATGTATTCAGTGCAGATCATTTCAAACATATTTTGATTTTTTAAATAATAAGCAAAAGATGTCTAAACGATGAGAGATAGAAAAATTAGCTTATAAGATATAAAGGAAAAGCCAAAAATCGGCCTATGTCGGAGCTTTACAAACAAAAAAGATACTCCTAAGATTTGAAAAACATTTTTCAAAATTAAAATATTTAAATATTTTAAGTTTCTTTTCCTGTATGTACTGAAATACCCATCTACTGGACGTGTTAAAGACTAAAACAGTCCACCAGCAGCGGCATCGACCAAGTACTGTAGTTACTGTAAATGCAGACAGCCGTTTCCACAACTAATATATGTATCATTAAAATAGGTGGAATCGAAGACCAATGACCAAAAGATGTATAACAGCTGTTGCGAAAGAACAAAAACCGATAAGTAAGTAAGAACCGAACTGTCAGTCTAAAACGAGTAATCTAGGGACAATGGCAACATTTGAAGAACAAAGAAACAAAGACATGACATGAGCACGGCACAGAAAAGACAAATGAGGACACACACACACACACAAATGAACAACACGGACCTAATAAAAAACCATGGGTGAGATCATATGAACCGGTAGAATAAGCACCTCCTACTTATTATGAAACACTCGCCGTGTTGAACTTGTCAAATCCGGTAGAGGAAACAACAATTTTAAGCTTTTAAAGAGAAAGATCTGTTATCATCTGGGAAACAGATATTTGAAGACCCTCAGGCGACATCAAGATGAAGACAGGAATAAAAGCCCTGTCCTTGATAAACTGCAGTTTTCTATGTATCGTGTGCGTTTTTGTCACATGTACATTCACTCCATATCCTTTCATTTTTCCTATTTGATAGCTGTCCACAAGATCGTGAAAATTCTGGGGTGATGACTTCAAGATATGGTCAACACGTCCTTGTTATAGTAGCCTATTTGTGAGAAAACGGACTCTATCAAGGAAATCAATGTGTCGACCACAAGCCCTTGAATAGCAAATGAGTTAAGAGATGTAAGCTTCATATGCCGTAGCTGTTGGAATATTGCTACAAAGAAAAGGGAAGTTGGCTTTTGGAAAAGTGAAGGCATGGTGTTTGTCACACAGCTTAGTCACTAAAATGTAAAACTACATATAATGATAATAAATTACATGTATGTACATTTTTTATTTCCTGCTCGCACTGGTCTTAAAATTGCAGATAAGTACAGGTAATGTAAATGAAATTAAGAACCAGATAAAAATACCACTTCCATAATCAGATTATTTAAAATTCTAAACTCGTCTTTTTTTCTATATTACGACTGCTATTGACGAATATTCAATGACTTTCATCAAGTAATGTAACTGATAATAGAGCTGTTGTAAATTGACCAATAATAACTACATATTCTATTTCAGAAATCCTTTACTTTAAGGAAGACTCTTTAAGGAAGGCTCCCACCAGTTACTATAAAGCAAGCAAGTATATCCTGGCAAATATACTTAGGAATGCATTTGAACGCCATCTATACCCGTTTTGTCCTGAAGCATCAACTATATGTCGCATCCTTTATGCAGAAGCTATGACCCTTGTATAGAGCACAGACACTTGGGTCCAGGATATTTTTTCCTTTGTTATTTATAAATCAAATGACGTAAATGAACTCGTCACAAGCCTCCGGATGTGAAATAATGACCTTTAAACTATGCCCCAGTTTCCTAGAGGAGTGCGTATAGGAAAAAATCTCGAGATGACAGAAATGTGAAAAGAAAGATAACTCTAAGCATTAAACTCACGTCCTCTTCTAAATTTTATAGGAGCACAAAAATTCAATTTTTGGTCCTTTTCTGTAGTATTCTTCTTTTGGGCTATTCTATTGCATTTGATAGATTTTATTTTTTTTATCAAGCGAGATACTTTTATTTTTAAAAAAAATGTTTTTTTTTTACCTCAAACCAAAATCTGACTGAAAGATAGGGCTGCACGACATTGGAGCCTATTTTTGAAATTGAGCTCCTTCAT
>MJUU01038065.1:2330-32647 GCA_002080025.1 Modiolus philippinarum
TAAACAATTTCGAAGATCCCGGACGAGCCCCCAATTTCTGTTATGTGGTAGAAATGACCAATGAATTGCCAGCAATAATGAAAAAGAAAATTGGCTCAAATTAACTTTTAATCAGACGAAAAATAATTATTTTACAAATTAAATACAATATATAACTTATCTGACAATAATGAAGTCCAAGTAATAATCCAAACGAATAGTTCACTTAATTCCACCAATAAATGTCCAATAGAATAATCCTTATAATCCTCACTAAATAGTTGATAATAGATTCACAATAATTGATGTCGATTTCCAATACGAAAGATGTGCGTGATAATCCTATATAAACTAATTAATCCTGTATAAACTTATTAAACTGACTGACTTAACCCTTTTCAGCTACCTCATATAAATACATTTATTATTTCTAGAAAAATCTATCCACAAGATTTAACTAGAACATTCTAATCAACTGACAATCACATGACTAGAATGATTATGTAAGAAAAACATCTAGAAAAATCTATGTGTTAAAATCTGAATTTAAATTCTAGAATATTCCACATGTTCTAAGGTGTAATAACCTTGACCATTGTTTATTGTAAACAAATTACATAACTAGGCCAAACAAATTACATCATATTAAGGCCATACAAATTAAAAACAATGAATAAAATGCATTATAGAATATTTACAACATTAAATTACCTATAACATTTTGCAATGATGGTAAATTTTCTCATTTTCCTCGCTCCCATTTTGTAATGAGAACATGTGAAAACTGGATACTTTTTTGAAAACTTCGGGTTTCCTTGATTCTGTCTTCCTAAGCTTTACATATATGCTGTAAAAAATAGCAAGATACCGAAGTCACTGTTAATTTATTTTCTGCATATGCGCATTTCGAGAACTTATGTCTAATCAGTGTAGATCAAGCCAAAACATTTGGAAGTCCATTAACCGAATAACATATTAAAGTTGATAGAGAACAAATAACTAAAATGATCTAAATAGAAAAGCCAAAAATTTAGCTAAGGACAGAGCTATTCATGAGGGAGATACTTCTTAGTTTTTATACAAATTTTGTAAAATTTAGATATTGCAAGTTTCAATACAATCGGTTCTCGGGTCAGCACCGCAGTACTGACTACTGGGTTGGTGAATACCCTCGGGGACTAACAGTCCTCCAACAGAGGCATCGGCCCAGTGTAGTAAAGTAGTATTATTCTTTTGGTAACAACTTTCATACATTTGATAGTTGAAATCAACCACGACGACATTAAAAATACAACGGATTACCATTTTTTTTTAAATTTGCAATGAAAAAAGTCCTTAAACGACAAATTTTGTAATTCACACACTAATGATTTATTTCGAAACATGGAAGCTTGAAACCTACAAAAAAGGTAATTTCCCATTAGTTAAATAAACTGGGTGAACTGTTGCTAGCAAATATTTTGACATATGCGGAGACATTTTAAGGAGGCTCACTCATTACATTTTTGAATTTGTGTCAGAATTCGGAACTCCCCTGGTATATTTCCAATTCAATGGCTTAAAGAATTTTGCACACGACTCGACTTTTTATTTCATAAATGTCTTAAATAGGTCAAATTAAGACACCTGATAAATTTACATAAATTCCAAGCTTTTAGACAAAAAATAGTATTGATATTAAATTAAGAGGAAAGCCAGAGAAATCCCTTTCTCACAATATTTTTAATTTCTTGTATCTCCGTTAAAAGCACATGTACCTATATATTTCTCTTTACCATTTCATTAAGTCTACAATGCTTAATTAATTTGAAAAGGTTTCAAGAAATTCTTGATATAAATAACATAAGGAGTGAGCCTCCTTCACATGAAACTTTCTAAATGTACTGACCTGTCATTTTCTGTACAACACAAAATATCAAAACACAAGAAATAATATTTAGCATTGTTAAATCTTCTAGAAATTTATATAGCTGTTCAGTCAGAATCGAGATATACCAACATTACAATCCTTTTGCCATCCCCTTTATGAAGCAGTTATGAATGCTGAGAATATTAATCTGCGTAAAACTAATTAAACAACAAACATATTTATTGCAGAAGTATCGTTTTTTCAATTCTCAAAGATTCCCTTTGATTAACACTATTTTTGCTGCATGTTTTTGATTAGTTTCAAGGATAATTAAAATCCAGAATCGACAAACGCAAAAATTATTCAACTTAGATAGATTTATAATCGGTATATTTGATCAACCATGAATTAACACTATTTTACTGGAGTATCTCGTCAACCTTAAAATTGTATGTTATTGTTTTGACATCAACAGGTAAAGCAATGCTGATTTTATCAATTTTTTTACAAGAGTTTAGCATATACCATTAACATTTATATTTCCCGTAAATGTGATACCTAAAACACCACAGCGAATCTTAGCCTGATTCGGAAAAAATTGACAAGTTTTAGATAAGTCAGTGATTTAAGAAAACATAACTTACAATCGCATACAACTAAATTAAACATAAAGTTAATACCAAAATGATAACTTACAGCTTAAAAGAAGATTTTCTCAATTTATCATTTAAATTTTTTTTCATAATTCAGTGTACATGTGATACATTGCTTTTTGCTCGATATCTGCTTTCTGTCCGACGTGTATCATATATGTACATGGGAATCAAACACACCCCATTCAACAAGCTCTGGTTTTTTTCTTGCCTTATATGGCAGGTTATACAAGTATTACAGAGAAAAGAATGCATAAACAATGAAGAGACATGGAGTAAATGCACATGAGACAAAGTCTCTACAAATACATGATTAAACCAAGCAATGGAACACCGCTTTTATAGTTCTTATATACTTTAATTGTTCTTTATCTTGAAATCTTGAAGTCACCATAATGCCTTCAACAGTGAGCTAAACTCATACCTCATACTAAGTTCAAGACGATCCCTAGCACCGGTTTGAGTGGAATTCATTGTTATATGTCGAGCAACGCCATATTTTTTGTTCATGGATGCAGGGTTGTCAGCAAAATTAAAATTAACTGACAGTGTTCTTACAACTGCTGTCATCCGACAACCGACAAAAGACTCATAAAAGACAATCACAACATTTCAACAACCACAGGACACTCATAGAGTCAATTGCAAGAAAACCTTGCAGAATAATACAAGAGATATGAGCACTATAAACACTATAAACATGTCTAGTTTTCTGGTCTGCTGTTCATTTGTTCTAACAAAAAGCAAGGATTTTTCTCTTATATAATTATTGTTCCTGGACATGTGATGATATGATTAATGCACTCAATCTTTTGCCGGACAACAGTTTTGTTCGTTTTGGCAATACTATTTATCAACAGGTCATATGTATTCCCATGGGTACAAATTGTGCACTTCTCATTGCAGATCTTTTTCTGTTCTGTTACGAAAACGGAACCATACAAAACAGTGATAATCTAATTTCTATTTTCAATGATAACAGCAGGTATATTGACGATATCCTTTATTGGCAATCCCCAGTTTTTAGATTATGTAGACATTATTTACCAACAAGAACTGAAATTAAAAAAAAGCTAACAATGATTCCAAATACTGCCCTTTTCTTGATCTAACTATCATTATTGACGCTGGTAAAATAAAAACCAAAATACATGTATGATAAAAGTGATGATTTTGATTTCACTATAACTAATTTCCCTTTTCTTGACGGCGACGTTCCTCAAGCTCTATCCTACGGGATGTACATTTCTCAACTAGTACGATTCGCTCGTGTTTGTTCTACATCTTGACAATTTCAATGAACGTAACCTTACTATCACGAAAGGGTTATAGATTTCACAAGTTGTTGAATACCTTTAAAAAGTTTTATCAGATATGAATATTTTATATCTAAATATGGCATTACTCGCAAACAGCTTATTACTATGGACATTTCTAACATCGTTTTACGGTAATGGTTTGTTTAAAATGCCAGAAACTGAATAAAATCCAGAAAAGCTGGGACGTAACTTACATTCTTTACGTAATAGGGGATATTGACAAGATACTCTGCTTGTATCCGTTAAATTAGCTTAAAGATCTAGTGACCTGAAAATTTTACATACATACTGGCCTCTCACTGATACTGCTGATTTCTACTGAAATATATGATGATTCTTGACCAAATCCTACGGGAAGTTTTGAGTTTGATTTTTCTTACGCAGTGCGACAGTGTTTACCAGCAGAGTAGGCACGGGACAGATAAAGAGGAGGTTTCGGTACCCATAAACCGGTTTAAAACTACCGCTGGCTTTTGCTAGTGCCGGTACCAAGTCCGGCTGTCCCCGAGTTCCTATCGTTGTTTACGTTTGTCTTTTGTCTTATTTGTGTTTTTTCCTATGTAGTTCCCTAGCATATTGTGGCATGTAATCATAATTTTCAGCCATTGTAGGTGTTTCTTGTTGTCCCTTTCATTTCATTGTATAATAAAGGAATAGTCAAATCTGGGTGAAAGTTGACTGTTTGAGATAACTTACAAGTAAAGATGGAATCTAATGAAAGATAAGATATGTACGCTAAAAATCGTTTGAAATTCGCAAAGTCTTTTACTACGATGTCGACTCACCACTAATTGTAACAGATTAAAATAGACTTGCCTGAAGTGTCTAATATTAAACTTTTCTCTGGCCATCGTGATTTCAGCGAACTGGAAACGAAATGAGCAAACTTTACATGAACATCCATACATAATTTGAGTATTTCACAAATTATCCTAGTAATATACTGACAAACAAAACAAAGAAGGTGTATCATTTACCACGAACAGAATACCGAAGCAAGAACGAGGAAAGGGGGAATTCTAAAATCATAGATAAAAAATCACGGCAATTCACTTCCAACACGAATTTAGACAGTTTGACAAAGACAAAACAAATAAACAAAAATGAACAAGAACGACACACAACTAAAGCACTAGCATTGTGAACCCCTACAAAAACTGAAGTATCATCAGGTGCCCAGGAGGGGTAAGCATGATCTGCTTCACGCGTGGCACCCGTCACACTGCCAGTGAAAAGTCCGGTTTTGTATTTAAATAGTTGTAAAACTTCATAGCTTTTTTTAAATTACATTTTATTTTTATTATGTCATTCGACCACAGCGTATATCATATTCACATCAATGGTGGAAAACGTAGGAGCATAATGACTTCAGTCCCTCGAGAGTTTCCTTCCCGGAAGGTACTATTTGATTTGCAGGAAGTAAAAATCCATATTTTCCTTTATCACGCAACTCTACTCCATATGAGTATTTAATTTTTTCAGCCCCGTACGTCCAATCAGCACTGCTTCCACTAGCAACATCTGAAATATGTCAAAAATCAGAAATATGCTTAATCAACTAAGAATTGAATGAAAAGGTGCTCTCTAGTTTCGAGCCACTTCAGAAAGGTCATTTTATTGTCTGACGCCACGGCGTCAGACAGTATTAGAATCAGAAAAAGCACATCCGGTAAGGCGTCCATGTTCGCATTGCATGACGGTCAATGAAGTGTAATGTGTTCATTTGATTGATATATGGTTACAACAATATTAATAGCAAATTAATAATTAACACCTATAATCGTGATTTTCATTTATTGAATTTTTCCGCCACAATATTTTAAACGACATTATATACCCTTCTTTAAGCGTGCTGTTGGCATTAAAATAAACACGCATCATTTTCTACATTGACACTTTAGGAAAGTTATTGGAATAAAAGACAAAGAAACCAGTTCGTTTGTTATATATGTCCTTCCTATAGACCAGGAGAGCCGCAATTATTGAATTATATTGTGAGTTTTGTTTGGTTACCGTTACGAATATGAAGCTAGGAAATTCTGGTAAATCATCAAACAAAATATACCTTTTATTGTCTTGGTAAAAGAGTGCCGACGTCAGACTAGCTTTTTTGAAAGCTAATACTTGTTATATTGGTGCTAAAGTACCGACCTGCTGAATTAAGAATTAAGTAACAAAATACAGAAGATACAGCGATTTAGTTTCTGCATGTGGCCCTTTTGACAACTTATGTCTCTCTCAAAACATTTGGAATATCATAACCCGAACATTTGTAAATCTGATAAAGAACAATTAACCAAAAAGATATAATCAGCTAAGAATGAAGCTTTGCTCGAGGGAGATACTCTAAAATTTTGATATTCACTAAATGATTTATGACGATCATTTATATACTATTAAAACTTGATGTTCATTCTGTGACGACTAAAATTCTTCTTTCAACAAATGCAAGTTGCACATATTCTACACTGAAAAGACTGCCCTTTTATAAAACTTGACTGTTTCACAGAACAAGGAATTTCGTATGTATTTCCGGATGACAGTGTTAAATTTTTTTATATTGTAGCAAGTATAAAATCAATCAATGAAATTGATAATACGGGACTTTTGAATCGTGTTCACGTCGGAAAAATCTCTTTCATACGATAAATATCAATCCATCAATATATTGAGAGGGAATCACTAATTAATTAGCACTTTTGAGGTAAGGGTGATTTATATTTAATCGATTTGCAGCGCTTCAGTTTAACTGCTTTTCGTCAAATAGGAAAAATTATAAATGCGTTTCAATTTCATAAATAATTTTTATGTGGTATATATTTATTTCAATAGGTTTAGAAATCCAGTATTCCTTCTTACTGGTATTCGGAGAGATCGTTTCCGGAAAGCCTTCAATAACACGAGAGTTCCTTTCTCGAAAGCCCTGTGTTATCAATGATCGTATCTGAATTCTATGGATGTCTATTCTGTGTCTTGGATTAGTCTCAAAAGTTTGTCTGAGTTGAATGCACACACACACACACACACACACACACACACACACACACACACACACAAAATATATTATCAAAAATGGAAAGAGCATTAATAAAAGAACAAAATCAGCTGAAAGTATTGATAAATAGCGGATCTTGTTTTTGAGATGTTTCATATTTTGAAGATGAACGCTCTTTTGAACTTTTACATAACTATAACATTGAGAATGAACATAAAGATACTATAGTTCGAAGAACATCAAAATAAATTGCCATGTTACGTAAACTTAATTATTCCTTTATGAGGGAAATCAAAGAAAAAATTTATTTGACTTTTATAAGACTCTTTTGTAAAATATTTTTCGGAAGTTTGGGATAATTGTGGTAAAACAAATTCTGAGATATTAGAAAAAGTTCACATGTTTCACAAAGTTTCAGTTGGAAGCGGCTTTATAGGATTGTCACCGAGTTGTCGATTTTTGCAAGCTTAGATTCAATATATCGTGAATGTTGGTGGGAAAAGTTATCAATAAGGAGGGAAGTAAGGAAATTAAAAACGGAAAACCCCGGAACATTTGTCTGAGTTAATACCGCCATTGATCTCAGAATATAGGTTACAATTTAAGCAACCGCAATTATATACTAGTAACTTAATTTAATACAAGATTAACAATTTATCAAAATTCATTTTTTCCCAAATGTAGAGCTTTAAACTATGACTTAAAACATGCGTATATTATACAAAGCCCGGCTTGTGCATGTGGCAATAATACTGAAAACGTAGAACATCTTCTCTTGCATTGTACTAAATATATAGTGCACAAAGAGATATCCTGAACAGAAAATTTTCCTTTTACAGTTGATATTTTGTTAAACGGCAGTGAATTTAATGCAGTGATCTTCAAATCGATTCAGTTAAGCATTAAAACTTCTGGACGCTTCTCACGAAATTAAAGTCCACGTTGAGACTTTTCGACAGTTCTTTGTTTATAATATATACATTAAGTTTTAGCTATGACCATGCCTCAATCTCATCCTCATTTATGATCTACTAGCAGGTTTAATTTCAACTGTACCAATGTTGCTCCTTTCTATGTAAACTTATAACTTTTGCCTGTACCCATTTCAAACTGAAGTGCTATCTTAATCCTTGTTTCATGTCTTTACATACTTAATTTAAAAGTTAAAATTATGTACAATCAACCTTTATTATGTCAATATTGTATTATATGTTTTTTGTAAGGAGAAGACCTAGTAAGTTTTGTTAACTTGTTTCTTATTCTTATGCCTGTTTTGTTTGAAAATAAAATATGTTTAAAGTTAAAGTTATAACATTGAGGCAGTATTGCTTTAACATGGATTCCAATGAAATTTTCCTCACTGGTCTTATATAAATTAGCTACTGATGAAGACTTTGGTAACAAGTAACTTGAGTGTAATTATTTCCTTATTCATAGAAATAGTAACAAAGTACCGAAGTTACTGTGAATTTAGTTTCTGTGTATGCGCATTTCGACAATTTATGTCTCTTCAGTGCAGATCAAAGCAAATATTTGCCATAAAACGAAATACGCGAAAAAGCTGATAGAGAACAAATAACCAATAGGGTCTAAATAGAAAACCAAAATTCAGCTGAGGACAGGAAAGAGATATGCATAAGGGACATACTGCTTAGTTTTCAACACAGTTTTTATAAAATTTATAAATTTAGATATTGAAAATTTCAAAATACATCGGTTTTTGGGTCAGCACCGAAGTACTGACTTGGATAGAATCAATACCGGATTAACTTGAAAATATCACCTTACTACATCATTAATATTATTATGTTTGTTTTCATTGTTTGTTGTCCAACTTACCACTTTTTAGCACAATATTTAGATGTATCGTGACGAGAGTTACTGGAGGATAACCATTCATTTCCCTATTAGACATCTTTCTCGGTTTAGTCATTGTAATAACCATAACGTTTAAACAAAACAAATAAGACTTACATATAATATTAGCAATACTTCCATGCTGATATTTGGTTCCATAATCCACCTCCAAAGCATCACAGGCTGCCTTAGCTCCAGCATCCTAACATTAAAAAACATCAAATCTTCCTTTCTTGGCTTTTAAAACTGCACTGCTGCATATAACAAATTTTTCGTATGCGGGAAGCTTTTACGAATTAAATACCAAATGAATTCAAATGTGTTTCTAGTAAATTTTACATTGACAAATACTTAATATACCAAAAAACAAAGATGACATACCCACTGGTGTCGAAGTGCGACGCGACAATTTCCTTATTTATGTCAATGACATTTAATTTCTATAGATGCGGCTCGATTGAGTGTCTTATTTAAATCAAAAATAAATTAACTCGATAAGGTGCACATTCGCGTAAATAAGGCACTTAATGGAGTCGCATCTATACAATTTAAATACAATTAACTTGAATACAGAAATTCTAGCGTCGCACTTCGACCCAAGTGATACCAAGTATCCTAAATTACTATAGGATTAAACACCGTTTTAAAGGAATTTATTATAGGATTAAACACCGTTTTAAAGGAATTTATTGGAGTATAAACGGGACCAATTCACTCACAAACAAATAAAAGTCCGAAGGACTTTTATGATATGTTTGTGAGTGACTTGGTCCCGTTTATACTCCTATAAATTCCTTTCAAACATTGTTTAATCCTTATAATTCTTTTAATTTGATGAAAAAATTAAATTCTTACTTTTATAATGCCAATCACACGTTTTTGTTCTATTTGATTCACTCGGCGTATGAATTTATAAGGTTAACTTAAATGCAGTTCGGTCAACGTCGGCTATCGAAAAATAAACGACTTCAGAAATTGACACCGGAAGTAAGTTCAACCAATCATATAAGCGTATTTCCTATTATGCAAATCATATAAGAATTATTGGAGTATAAACGGGACCAATTCACTCACAAACAGAAGGACTTTTATGATATGTTTGTGAGTGGCTTGGTCCCGTTTATACTCCAATAAATTCCTTTCAAACGGTGTTTAATCCTTATAATTCTTTTACTTTGAAGATAAGTGATTAAATTCTAATTCTTATTATGCCAATCAAACGTTTTTATTCAAAGTGATTGTCTTGGCGTATGGATTTAGAAAGGTGAACTGAATTGTAGTTCGGTCAACGTCGTCTATCGAAAAATAAACGACTTCAGAAATTGCTACCGGAAGTAAATTCAACCAATCATATCAGCATATTTCCTAAAATGCAAATCATATAAGAATTATTAAATCATATCACGCAATACATATGTTCTTCGTGTTATGATTACCCTCCCTTGAAATTTTCATCGCCTTATCTATTTCTCAAAGTTTCATTTTATTACCTGATCTGTGAAATCGTCAGGAAGTTTCTTGGTGTAGCCCCATGGTGTCATCCAAAGTTGAGAATAACTGTGAAAATCTATAAATGCCTTGATTGTATCTTTGTGCATATCAATAAATTGTGAGACTGCTTTTACTTCTACTTCTGAGAACGCTGAAGGACCACAGTATGTATCAGAACAAGGTTCTTTACTTGCTCCTTCCTCTGTAAATAAACCATTTCCTTTTATGATTATTAATTTTGTTTATTTACATTTTGCTAATTATGTATGAACATTGAAAGAATACATGGTGAATGCACATGAGGATTAGTTTCCTCAAGAACATGGTAAGATCAAGCAAAAGAACGAAAAACACCTTTGTTCTTTCATCTCTAAGTTACCACGAGGCCTTCATCAATGAGTTGTGTTCAAACCTCATAGTAAGTTCAAGACACTTACAATGATTTGTGTGGATACATTACAGGATCTTTGTCAGCTACTGAATTGTCTATGTAACTAGCTACAATTTTGTCTGCAGTCAAAGACAAGCATCACTCTTCATGCCTTAAGTGACGTAAGTCACATGTGGATACTTAAGGATTCGAAGGATTTATTGGAAAATCTTAAATCCCGTTCATTTTCTCAAATACATTCTCTGAAAACAGTTGATTTTTCCACACTGTATATTACGCTTCCTTATGATACACTAAAACCAAGAATCAAAGGTATCATGCTAAAAGCCTTTGCCGATAAAAAAAATGTTGTATTAGGTTATAAATCCACATTTTTTTTCAAAAGCAAATTTAAGAGGAAAAAGTATGCTACGATAAAAGACAGGTTGATTATATATTTGTCACATTTGGAGGTGCTATTTATCAAAATCAAATTGGCATACCAATGGACACTAATTGTGCTCCTCTACTGGAAGACTTTGTCTTTATAATCTTGCGAGACTTAATTTTTACAGAAACTCATAAAAGATCATAAAACAAAAGACTTTTCAATCTCATTTATAGATATTTTGATGATGTTCTTTCAATCAATAACACATCCTTTGCTAGATGGACCCCATAATATATCCACTAGAACTAGAGGTAAAGGAAACGACAGAAACCAATATCTACATCTTTTTGGACTTACATCTCTAATCATCTCAGTACTAAATTTTACGACAAAGGGGACGATTTAATTTTAAAATTATCAATTTCCCTAACATGGACAGTAATATTCCAGCTTTTCCTGCTCACTGAGTGTATGTTTCACAGCTGATTCGTTACGCCAGAGCTAACACGAATTATGCAGAGTTTCTCATTAGACAATGTTATCTCTTTGACCACCTTATTAATCAAGGCTTCAAAAAATTCGTCTCATACGATCATTAAAAAAGTTCTTTAACAGATATCAGTCCCTTGTGGAAAAATTTGAAGTTTCGCTCATAACCCCGATTCAAGATTCTTTTTTATTTAGGACTGCGGTGGTCATTCTTTTAACTGTCGACGACCTTTCAATAGCGATTGCTTTTGAGTTGCTACCGGACACTACCGCAATGGAAGGGAAGGTTTGTCGCGCCATAAAACCGGTTTAACCCACCATTTCTTTTGAAATGCCTGTACCAAGTAAGGAGCATTGCGGTCTACAATTTTGCCGGTGGTTTCTACTTGATTTGTCTCTGTCTCATGGATGTCAAAATTAATTTAGGAATAGGTATAGAAAAATGACCATGCCCATAAAAGATTTACTATAAAATCGGATTGTTTCAATACTTATATTAGGCCCAAATTCAAGTACAATCGTGTGTCCCCTTTCAGACAAGAATAAAATTAAATAAAAGATATCCAATGATACAAAGGTCAACATAAATCAGTGACAATATTAACATTAAATAAAATTTTTAAAAAGCTAAAATGCAATAGTGAGACTGGACCAATTTCGAGCACTTATATCAGAGTTTGAATTATGAACACATAAGCAAATGCTGAACGTGGGCAACAAGTAAACTTGGTAAAGCTGACAAGTGTCTTGTTTATCATTTTGCGGGTGTCGTTTTCCAGTAATTGTTTGAATCTTCCTTCACCATTGAAAAAATGTGCCGTTTGATCTGTATGATTTTTTATCTTTTTACTTTATCTATGCCAACCAGGCTGAATATTTTGTTGCTAGTCAGAAATAAACAATGAAAGGATATGGTGTAAATGCACATGAGACAAAGTCTTTGCAAATGTAGGGTATATCCAAGCAAAGGGACAACGAAAACCCGTATTTTGAAAAAAAATACATGATCAAAACTTCAAAATTCTATAACAGAAAGGTATTTTTCCAGTTCAAGAATTTATTGGACTTGGTTTTGACATCGAAGGTCTGTCTTTAAAAAATGATATATGACATGACATATTTAATTTTAATTTTTAACAATTCAAACATTTCCTGCTTGAAGAATGTTACAAAATATCAATGTGTAAGCGTTTTTGGAGTCGTTCTGTTATCAAAACTATTTGCATTTAATGGATTTGAATTACAAGGTTAAGGTTTCTTGAAACAATAAAAATACCCCCCTAAAAAAACCGGCAAGTTACTTACTACACCATTCATAGTCCCAGTTTCTGTTTGGGTCAACTCCATAACACAGTCCATGTTTAGATCTTGTTTTTCTCCAATTTCTGTTCTGTTAACGTAATAGAAGAAAAATGATTTCGTTATTTTGTCTCTTATGTTTCGACTTTGTTTTGGTCTCCGAAATATTTAGTTTTTATCTTCACCAAAGGAAATAGCCATGTGCATAACGAATAAAATCTCGAAAGTCCCGTATTGTTGCATTTTTGGTGTTTGGTTATCGAGAACGATCACCTCTGAAATGTGTTTTAATGGTTTGCTTTCAAAACATTTTTCATTTTATAACTTTTTATGTGAAGAATCCTTATTGACTCTGCAAACTGTTGTTTTGTTATTTCCATTTTTATGTAATTTAACGATAACATCATATTAACTAATCAGGTAAAACTATTTCTTCAGAAATATTTTCATGAAAATGTGAATTAAATATACCATAGGAAACGAATACCGGAGCAAAAGGCAGATACCAGAAAAATAAAGAATCAAGAATCCAAAACCACATCAATTCTGATGTAACACAAACAGAGACAACACGACAAGGACAAGAATGAACAAAATCGTCACAAACCAAAGGAACCAGCAGTATGAAAACACAAATGAAGACAATACGACAAAGACAAAACAATTAAAACAAAAATGAACAAGAATGCCACAAAACTAAAACAATAGCAGTGTGATCCTCCACAAAGCCCCAGGAGGTAACATCAAGTGCTCCGGGAAGGTAAGCATGATCTGCTGTACAAAAGGCATCTGTCACCAAGCCGACTAAAATATGGTGTTAAAGTAGCAAGGAGTTATATCCATAAAAAATACACAATCTAATGCTCAATATACACATTTTGACACCAAAAAAAAGCAACATCAAATGTACTCTAAACACGAATTAGTGTAGAAATGATTAAAACTGACACTTCCATATTTCATTTATCATAATTCATTACACTTTTAAATGATTGATTATTTTAAGCGAGACTTTGATTCTTTTGTTTTTCAGCTGTTATAATATTGTACTTTCTACTGCATTTTGTATTAGTTTCTAGACCAGTCTCTATGATACATTGGCAAAACGAACCCCGGAGCAAGAGGGAAAGTGAAAATTCTAAAATCATGGTGTCGACTCTAAAATTTCTGTAGTGACAATTGCAACAGTAATTAAAAATAACCTTGGGATATAATTTTGGTGTACAAGACAGTAATTTCGCTCTATTTACAAAATCGCTGTAAAAACTACAGGCATGGCAATAGCGAATGAGTGGAGAGATGTAGATGCCATATAACAGGCTGTAGGAGAATTACTGCTCAAAAACGAAAAATTAACTATTTGAAAGTCGAAATCATCGTTATGTATTTTTACGTCTGGAATTATCGATACAGCGGTGTAAGTCTAGACATGAATATATTATAATATATGCATCATTTTTCTGAAATTTTCTGAAGAATAGATGGCAAGACTTCAAAGACTTGTGATGGTTTTTTAAGATGAATGGTGGTTAGAAGTTTTAGAGCTACAAAGTATAAGGAAGAATAGTACACCAAGACTTCAATGTGACAAGAGCTGTATAAGGAACAAGTCAGTAAGCCAGTTCCAGAGCATCTGATGCCACTCGCTTTATGGGATACCTACCGTGTGTGCATTGAAACTGATTTTGGCCATTTTTGTATTTCCCATGGTAACCCGTCCTTTATCTTCTGTCTTCTGGTTTGTTGTCATCATAGGTATCTATACTTTGATTTATGTCATTTAATTTGTTCCTTCTGTAGTCTGTTATGCAGTTGTTTCAAGTGTATCAGGGAAAATTTGTGAAAGGGAATTAAAATAAATAGTTCCCACAAAAAATTAAATCTGAAAAAACACCCAGGACATGTTCAAATAAAATTATATTACCGTTGTCCATGTATAATCATAACCATCCACATTGAAGACAGGTAAAATATACCAGGTGTAGGAATCCACAATGTCGGTTATTTTAGCGTCCGTTCCATACATGTCTAACATCTGTAAGAAAAATAACACGAGATACTAAAACACTGTTGTATTATTTATACTAACTTCATTTATATTCTGTGATAGGGGCCGTCTTGAACTTACTGTGAGGTATGAGATAAAAAGACCTCATGGTGACTTCAAGATGAAGAACAACAATAAAAACGTTGTTCTATTGCATGGTTTTACCATGTATTTGTTTAGACTTTGTCTCATGTGCATTTACTCCATATCCCTTCATTGATTTTTTTAATTGCTCTTTATTCCCCTTTCCGAATGGTTTACTATCCTCAACCAAGCAGCAAATTATAAAATATTTTGCAATTTTTTAAACAATGCTTGTCGATGTTTTAACGTTCAAAAATTCATTAAGCAAGATGAGTTGCATAACATAATTTACATGTTAAAGTTGTAAAAACTGTTTCTCTTGTGATCTCATGCAAAACAAAGGGAATTGCATTCCGAATAGATTTAGCGGGAAATTTCTCGAGACTTTTCTGCTTTCACTAACGAGTAGAACAAATATTTCCACACCGAATAAGAAATGTGAAAACTAGACAGAATCTATTAAAGAAATATTTTTTCATATAGTTCAATGGTTAAAACGTAGACAAGACATCAGAGACCCTCAAAGTGATATTGCAGAATGTGAAAGACAACAGGCTGAAATATTTGATAAAAAAATGGTCCTCGATAAAATAAATTCAATATTGTTGTATTTATATCCCTATATAATGCCGAGTTATAGACAAAGGACTATTAATCTAAACAACGACAGCTCTTCTACAAGGAATTACTAGAATGTTTACCTGACCAGTCATATAAATTACTGTAGCTGGTGATATCCATTCTCTGGCGTGAATTCCTCCCTCCATGAAGAAGCCATTTTTCGTTTTAACTTTCATAGTATCAATCTATCAAGAAAATTAATAAATATATACTGACAAATGATATCAGTTATATCATTTTTATGTCAAGAAGCATTAAGCATGTTTTATATGTAGAAAGACAATAAACTTTCCTTAAGAAAATCAAGTGTTCCCACTGTTTCTGACATGGTTCTTCTCGTCGGTAAAAATATAAGCAAACAATCTCAACTGACTTGTTTTTATTTTCAGCGTCATCAGCTGCTTCCTGTCAAAAATGATGGTTTATTTCAAATTCGGAAAAAATTCTAGCAATTTTGATACTTTGTATATTTTGAGTTATTTATTGAATAGCTACTGTTCATTTAATCAAAACAGTCAAACTAGCGTCCATAGTCGAAAATATGAGCTATGTAAACGGCAGAGTCAGGGTTTCACTCCATTAAAGCCCATAGGTCGTAACATTAGTCAAAATACTAAAATACCGAAGTTACTGTAAACTTCATTAACAATTTCGACAGCTTCTGTCTCTTCAGTGCAGATAAAATAAAAACATTGGAAATCCAGAAATCGATAGAAAAATATAAGCTGTTAGAGGAAAAAACGCATAGGACCTTAATTGGATGCCAAAATCAGCTAATTAAAGACGGAGCTATGCATGAGAGAGATACTCTTTAATTCTTAACCAAATCTTCTAATCTATATATTGTAAGTTTCAAAATAAAATCGGTTTGCACAGAATCTAGAGAGATATTATCAGTCACCATGCTAAAATTTCAGATTGATAACATTTGTTTCCAAATTGTTTACGTATACAACTGGGATACACATGGGAACTAATTGTGCTTCAAATGCGACTCGTTTATTCCCTTTTGGTTAAGAAAATAATATAAAAACCGGTCAGGGTCTTCAGTTTCCATTACTAACGAATACTGAAGCAAACAATAATAAAGGGACATGAAATGATAAAATCAAAAATACAAACAACACGGTAATTCAGACATATCACAAATTCAAAAAACATAACAAAGACAAAACAAGTGAACAAAAAAGACCAAGAAAGTTACAAAAAGCTTGAATTATCACCAGGTACTCCGGTCCACTACAAACGTTACATCAGTCTTTCTTCCAATGAAAAGTTCGGGTTGGTCATAGTCGGTGTTTGTCAGTTCGGGTAAAATGATCTACAATGGCCGAAAAACATAGCCACATGCCATATTGTCCCAAGGAACTGCATAAGAAAAAAAAAAACACAATAAAAGCAAAATATATAGGTAAACAACGATAGGAACTCGGAACATCCAGACTTGGTACCGGCACCAGCAAAAACCAACGGTAGGGTCTAACTGGTTTATGTGTACCCAAACCTCCCCTTCTTCATTCCCGTTTCCCTATAGTATAATAATCATACGAATAAAATCCAAAACAGGTATACTACTTACCCCATGACCATAAATTAACTCCATAAACTCTGGACAAACATGTCCATTCTAATTTGTGAATTAGAATCTTTGTAACTATCTGTCAAATCACGGTAACGACCCTAAAACTTCTATTTACAGTTGCAACCATGGCTGAATAGAACTTTATGTTTAAGTTTTCGAGGCAATAGTTTCGCTCTGCACTGAAACTGCATGTACAATAGAGAATGAGTTATGAAAATTACAAAAACAGGATAACATTTAACCAATGACCGGGAAAGTCTTCGTTTATGTTGCTGAAACACTCTGTTGCATTTAGGATTTTTTTCTTCGACTTTATTTTGTGATTGAACTGCTCACGGCTTAACAATATTTATAGCCTAGGATCCTGACCCACCAGGTGCGACGGCGACGTAAGCAAACGGGGCAGGATCACAGGTTGTTTTGGTTATTAATAATTTGTGCACATGGGTAACCTCAGAAGGTAAATACCAAATAAAGGAAGTGAATTGAATATGCCCTCTTAAGACGTTCATCAACCTGTTCATTTAGGTTGGAAATTACAATCATACTTAATATTTTTACCGTTAAAATTATGAAATTGTTTAAAATATAACAAAATATAAAAACAAATAAACGTATGTAAAATAGTGGATAGCATGCAGGAACCATCTACAATGGCTGAAAATTACAATGACATGCCACAATCTGCAGGGGAACTACACAGGAAAAACATAAACAAGACAAAAGACAAACGTAAACAACGAAAGGAACACAGGACAGCCGGACTTGGTACTGGACCTAGCAAAAGCCAGCGGTTGGGTTAAACCGGTTTATTGATACCCAAACCCCCTTCATCTGCCCCGTTTCCTTATAGCATAATAAACATACGAATAAAACCCAACACAGATAGACAACTAACTCCATTCACTCAATCTTGAAAGGAGAGAAATTTCTAAAAATGGGTCAAGGGGTACTCGCCTCTAAACTGCCGTATGTATGTTATAGCAATAGATTTTGATAATAATCAGTGTACATGAAATTAATAATTCTTACCATTATATTATTTGTATGTAGACATTTGACATGTAAAAATGACAATTATCAGATGGAAAAGTAGAAATGTATCATTCACAATTCCATGTCATAATCATTTGATTTATAGATTTATCAGAAATAACATGCTGTAGATTTTGTTTTAATGGAGATTGCATACATTCTTTTTGGCATTTAATTTGCTGCTAATTTCCAAATGTTTTTCTTGCCATCTGTTAACGAAGCCCAAATTTCATGATTTTATTACGCCTAGTTGATGAGGCTGATGAGTTTCTTGTGGTTGATTTTATGACTTATATGTTGTGATTGTCTTCTAGTTCTAATGATTGGACCATGTTTTTGTCGGACAATGTATGGAATCGATTGCAAGAGCTGTTTTTCTCTTAATTTTATGTTTATGAACGCTCCCGCATACATGGGTCAAATAAAGTTTTGATGAAAAGCCTGCATCCTTGACAAAAGGGATAGATGAATATAGCGTTGCTCGATGTTTAGCAATGGGTCATCCAAACCGGTGAAAGTTGTGTGATCAACAATACACAAATTGTTTCATTTCTTGGTTTACCATGTATTTGTAAATACTTTGTCTCATGTGCATTTAATCTATATCCTTTCGTTGCTTATTCCATTTCTAAATATAAAATCAAAATATATTATATGTTATTCGGGAATCTTCACAGGGGATACGGGTTCATATTCCCTGTCTGTCGGCGAAGGGAATATAGGACACAGACAGGGAATATGAAGCCGTATCCTCAGTGAAGCCCGAACAACTTTTATATTCTGCTAGAAGTGCTATAATTTTTCTATTAAAAGCGTTTAAAAATTGTGATTTTGCTACCACGGGGATACGGTCTCATATCCCCTGTCAAGGTAACCAATCAAATTGCACTATTTACCTCGATATTTCACTTCATCAAAATATATATACATATTCACTTTAGATTTCAACGAATTGAAGGAAATCATAATTGCTCTTTTCTAGATCATTATTCATTCGAGCTAAAAAAGGTACATTGAAGTAGAAATGTTTCAACGGGATTAAAGTAAGTGTGAACCGAACCGTCAGTCCAAAAAACGGAAGAATCAATGGGCAATGGCAACATCGAACACAACACAAGCAAGGAACAAACAAGAAAAATGAAGACACACATACATATGAACAACACGGACCTCAAAAATACATGAGCATCTCCTGCTTCTTGTAAGACACCCGCCGTGTTGAACAATTTATTTCTATTAAATTCCCATTGATGATGCTCTCAAGTGGCAGGAAGTGTTGACCATTGTAAGAAATACGAAATATCAAATAATTGTTCAACAACGGGGACATACCGAGAGGTAACCATATGCGGGCATTCCGACAGACAGCTCTTAATTTATAAACATAAACTTTTTACAAAACTAAAAATGTTTTAGTCATATGGAACTAGAAAATGATGTATAAATTCAAAAATGTTTTGATCTTATTTGAACTTAATTTCATTTTCTTGGCTTATACTTTAAGCTAAGTGTGGCATAGCTAGTTCAGATGCAGCATGTATACAAATTATTGATTTATTTTATGCAACTAAATATCAAAGTTTATGACATGGCACAGGTGTAGCATAACTTTTGATTCTAGATCATAAAACATAATGCTTTTAGTTGTTTTAGTGAGAAGTTTGTGGCCAAACACGGTTCATAATAAATTTCCAGATGTGGATTCTGAACGAAATTTTGAAAGAAACATTTTGCTCACTTCTAAATGAACCCAAATAAAATAAACACAGCATTCAGTAATCATTTTGTGATATATATTACAATTTCTAAAATATCAGGACATGGGTTCAATCTCAGTTTATCTTATTTTCTTTTTTTTCAGATTTTAATGAGTTTTTTCTTTGTAGTCCTTTCGACAATACTAACTTGAATTAATCGAATAGGTCGTCCCTCGTATGATTTTCCCACTTCTATGACTTTTGTCATGTTGGCATAAACTGTTGTTATGTTTGTGATCCAGGCATTTATCTGTAACAAAGAATAACTCATGTTAACACATGCTAAACCTATGAAAAATTAAAGTAAAATGCTAGTAATTTAGAGTGAATTGACAATCATACCAAATAACATACCAAAATAAAGAATTCAGCATGTGTGTATGACTTTTGACGAGTTTTCAGCGACTTTATAACAGAATCAGTTCCATTGCGGTAAGTCGTGATTTAAAAATGTCTTTATCTCGATAGAACAATTTCGATCTTTATATACACTAAAATTTGCATGATGGAAATAGAAATTAAAGATACATCCAGATCTAAATATTTGAAACTGTTCAGACCTGAAGGAAAGGTGATAAAAATTTCAACAGCGAACATCCTTAAATTAATGTTTTTTTACTTACAGCGGAAAGATTGTGATATTCGGCGTAATTGAATTGTCCAGCAGTATCTGTACTTTCAAAATGTAAGTCAACACTATTCTGTTGGTCAATGTAATGCTGAACGTTGTTCATTACAAGTTTCACGTCCATTCCCATAAGTCTGAATGTAGCAGCAAGTTTACTTTGAGGTGGTAAGGATATCTGGACAGGAATATCTACACCTCTTGGTGGTACCCAGAAGTCTACTCCATCTGTTCTAGAATCTGGATGCATTCCTTGAAGGATTTGTAAATGTAGACTGGTTTTTGGAACCACTTCGTACATTTTAAATCTGAAATTCACGAAAACAAGTCATACGATTATTAGCTCACCTGTCCTAAAAGGCCATGTGAGCTGTTGCCACCACTTGGCGTCCGTCGGCGTGCGTACGTCCGTCAATCCGTCGTCCGTCCGTCGTAAACTTTTTAAAAAAATTTCTCCTCTCAAACCGCTGAACCAATTTTAAGCAAACTTGGCCTGAATCACTACCAGGGTATGTAGATTCAAACTTGTGTGCGATAAGTCCGAGGACCAAAACAACATTTTCAAAATTTTGATATTTTTTATTTTTTATCTTAAAAACTATAACAGATAGAGGTCAACTTTAAATTGCAAAAATGTTCAGCATATCAAGAACTACCCACCTAGAAATTTTGAAGAAAATCTGCATACGTATAGAGTTATTACCTTTATTGCTCAATTTTTTGTAACGTTATACATTTTGCCTTGTATTTCAATAAAGATTTGAGATAGAGGTTAAGATTTAAAGCAAAAATGTTATGTATGTCAAGGACTACATTTTATCTTCATGGTGGAAGTTGTGGACCTCATCCAAGATGGCCGCCAGCGGGTAACTTAGTTTAACATTGGACCCTATGGGAAAACGCATTCAAAGATCTTCTCCTGTGAGACAACTCGGCCAGTTGGAACCATACGTGGTCACAACTGTCCTTAGTTGGTTCCCTTTGAAAAATGTGTCCGGCAAGTTCCCATCAGATCCAGATGGCCGCCAGCGGGGAACTTAGTTTAATATTGGACCCTATGGGAAAACGCATTCAAAGATCTTCTCCTGTGAGACTACCTGGCCAATTGGAACCATACGTGGTTACAACTGTCCTTAGTTTGTCCCCTTAAAAAATGTGTCTGGCAAGTCCCCATCAGATCCTCGATGGCCACCAGTGGGGAACTTAGTTTAATATTGGACCCTATAAGAAAACACATTCAAAGATTATCTCCTCTGACACAGTGGGCCATATTACATCTAGGTTTATAATCACACTAGAAATTAGACCCTTTATCATTGAGGTAATTGTCTGTGATAGCTTTGGACCAGGTGAGCTGCAGGCTCTAGAGAGCCTCTAGTTCAGATATTAATCATGTCATTGTTGGAAGGTTTTTTTTTTCAACTCAATGAATTCCAATTTCACAAGCTGGTAAGTTTACTAATACCTACAAAGTTTTATAATTTTTAACCTTTTTCAAAAACTGCAACCGTTTATTAAAGAGTCAAAGATTGTGGGAAGTTGCGCTCACCACAGTGAAAAATGCGACGAGGACGACGATTCTTCAAAATTATAACACTTGGCATCTTTGAAATAGGTGCAAGACAACTTGATTGATAACTCAACCAATGTGTGCCTAGTTAAAACGTATTTGTGGCTAGTGCTTAGTTAAAACGTATTTGTGGTCAGCTTGAAACTATATGTGAATGTGTAAACTAAGGCAAAAATTGCAAGAATACTTATCTGAAAATGACCAACACCAGTGCAAACTGACAAACAATTATAATTTAAAGAAAAATCATTGAAAATTTTACCATGAAAACGTGAAGTATACTTTGAAGTATTAATAATAAACACGTAAATCCACTGATGAAATATATGAGAGAAAGACTAGATATGCATGTGGACAAATAAGGTGACTTTTGGGCAAAAGATGTGCTTAGAGTTAATTTACTCTTTCGTTGCAGGATAGAATACTATCAAAATTTATGTTACTGAAATTAAAAGAAGAAAAATAAATCATACCCGTGGTAAGAAACTTTACTGTATACAGTGCAAAACACTGATACATAAATTCCGAGCAATAATGTTAGTTTCATGTCCGTCTACTTCACACTGTAAGAAATCACTATCTCACAAGACCTGATGTAGATAAAAGTTCAATGTATTATTATATCTATACATGTGACAGTATTTAAACAAATTAAAATTTTGTAAGATAAAATCCACATTTTATGTTATTCTTTCCAATATGAAATACATATTCCCAATCAACATCTCTGATCACGTGTTATATACAATAATCTTTATTTGCACAAATATTGTCATGTGATTAACGCTTAACCAGAAGTTATTCGGACAGTATATCAAATACTGATTGAAGTCTTTATTACGCATTATATTTTGAACCTAGAATTTCTTTTCGGTAAATACACTCTTTTATTGATCAATATATTCACGTTTCTTAAATATTCAATATTAAATATTAAAAAAAGGATCGAATTAGAGTTTTTCTCCGTTTAGGCTCTTATTTCTTTAGCCCAGTCCTTTACTTTCAGCTTCCGCTACATAAAAATGTACTTTCTCTTAATATCTATCCCAATGAGCTTGAAATAGACCATATCCGACCTTTGGTATTAGGATTTAACAGACTATTTTTCAATACGTCACAGTACAGAAAACGTCACGTCATAGAGCTTAAAACGTCATGAAGTTGGTCACATGGGGCGGACACGTTTGTGACGTAGGGCGGACAAACAACAACTGGTGAATCTGAATACCAGAACTCGGATATGGTCTATTAAGGAGGCAACTGATACACCCACTTCTTAGATCTTTCAACATTGACGAAGATGGACGTTTGAAATCTAAGCTATATGACAAACGTGGTGATTTTTACTTCCAAATGTGAACTTTCCCTTTACCTACCTCTCCAGCCTATGGAGTGTACATTTCACGGGTGATTCGAGTGATTTTTTAATAGAGCAAAAACACTTTCCCAAAAGCTGCTTAGGGATTTTTTTCAGCCTTTGTTACTTTCATCCCTTCAGAAATTCTATAACCGTCACCATGACATCATTGACAGATGTGACGTGTCTGTGTCCCAAATGAAAACATTTTCAGCTAGATTTCATAGAATTGACATAACCGGTTTTTACTCAACCTTGGATTGACTCTCTGATAGTGTGACCGGTGCCGCTAGCGGAGCAGTACATGCTTACCCTTCCTACTCCCGGTTTTCATTGGAGTTCACACTTTGTTCTTAATATGGTCTTTTTTTCCGTGCAATATGGCTCGCGTCCTTGTTTTGTCTTTGTTTTTCTCCGTTGCCGTTTTTGCCATGTCTTTGGACTTCGATTTAAGTGATCATCACTTCCCTTGTTCCTTCGGTATTCTACTGTCGTTGTTTTGTAAAGACTATATTTTTTGTTATTAAAATTTTCGCAGAAAAACCTTAATTTCAATTCTTCCTTTATATCACAATTAACATGGATTCTCTGTTTTGAAATAGGCTGAGAAACGGTATGTCGCAGATTTTGTTAATCTTCATTGTTTTCCAATGAATAACATAATTATTATTGACCCCCGTTGCCATGGTAACCATGACATAAGTGTTTTGTCATTTCAAAAACCCTAATTTAATAGGCACTTTTCAAACCCAAATTTTTCAAGGAAGATCAGTGCATATCAGATATAATTTTGTATGAGCTTAATTTAGAGCATTATTGACCATCTCAAAATTAGTTTTAAAAAATCATATTAATGTGAAGACAGAACGAGGCTTACAAAGATTTCAAGAAATTGCCTTTTTTCAATGCAAAATTTTGACAAGAATGCCAATTTGACCAATTTTCAGCCACAGTTTTTGAAAATGTCCCCATTGCATATACTTGATAGGACTATCTTCTCGTAGAATTAAGTTAGTGATTTAAAATATATAAAATCTTGGTGGGGTAAGAATTAGTGTTTTGAAAATTAATGTTTAAGTTAGTTACCACGGAAGCAAGGCAAAAATGACAAATTCTGCAGAATACTGTATATGGGTATGATTTTAATATTGATATAAGCTAAGATCAAATCACTGTGAATGATATCTCAGATTAGACATTCTTCAAACTTATAATAACATTACAACAATTCCATGTTCTATGTTCTTATTTTCAAGGGCAACTGAAAATTGAAAAGATTTTTAAGTGACCTTGAAGACAAGATGAAGGTTACTACTAGTTGGTCCTTTAAGGTGTATATGACGAGCAGTATTGATATCTAGGTTCAGGTAAGTGGCAATTACATAGTAATACAGTTTTCATTTTGCCTCGTTACTATGGTAACTGAATTTTTAAATTGATCTTCAAAGATACTTATTCTTACACCACCTAGATTTTTATATTTACTAATATTTGAATAACCAACCAATCTGTATTTAAGAATTGAATGCATTATTTTGAAGTTTCATTGGGATATGAAAGGGTTGACCGAAGCACATTTTTAATGAAGCGCGGTAGCGCTTCATGTTGAAAATGTGCGCCCGGTCAACCCTTTCATAGTCCCTATGAAACTTCAAAATAATGCATTCAATTCTTATAATTACATGTTAAACCCGAAATATAAAAAAAAACTTTATTTACAGGGAAGTACATCATGTACATAGGGATTCTGTTTTTACAAATTCATCCGCCACGTGAACACGTGATCAAATGTGTTTCATGGGAATTGCAACTTCACATTGATATGCCACGTGATCGATGTTCACCTATCAAACTGACGGAAATCAAATGAATATTCATAAAATGTAATTATATGACAATATTACTATAATTACATATAAAGTATATGCAGTTGGGGCATAACATGAAAATTGATCCTGAAAGGGACAAAATAAGCATAACTTTGTTGAAAATTGGCAGTGAAAAAAGGTCAATTTATTGACATATTCGATAGCCTTCTTCTGACTTCATATTTATGCAAAGTGTTTAACTGTTTCAAAGATGGTCAATAATGCTCCACATTAACCTCATTAAAAGTTATATATGAAATGTATTGATTTGAAAATGGATTTGAAAAGTGCATATTTTAGGATTTTTAAAATTGTCAGTCATGGTTACCATAGCAATGGAGGTTAATAATAAGAAACTAAAATTATTTTGTGTGACTCATGGGTTACTTTCAGCATATAAAAGGAAAATAAGCTAAATCTGTTGCATGCCATTTCCAAGTATTTCTGGTCCTTACAGAGAATCCATGTTAATACTGCCTGTTTATATCTGTAAAGTTCATCCTTTTCAACGATATAAATAAAGCCATAATGATCTTTGATATCTTTTGTTATCTGTGTTTATTAGTTTATAGAACTATCGAATCCGTGACTCCTTTTTTTATACCACCGAAACGAAAAGGTGGGAACATATTGTTAACCATTGTCGGTCCGTCGTTGAGTCTATCCGTACTCATGTATTTCCATCCAAATTTTCGAATTTTTTGTTCATCCTTGGTATATGTTCCCTTTATTTCATCATTTACGTTGCGAGAATTTCTCCTGTAATTGTACTATCTAAATGTAACATTTTGCCTTTGTTATTTAAAAAAAAAAATAAACTATCATTTTGGTAATCTGTATTTGCATGCCCTGTAGTCGTTAAAATAGGTCAATACAGGCCTGAAAACCCCCCATGCACCCCCCACTTCCGAACCATACCAATTTTTTAAGTCCGTTTACATCCACGCAATGGTGGAACAGGGCCTATTTCAGACTCTTCCAATGAAATTTTGAAAAAGAAATCGTTTTGCGCCAATTTTTTTTTATTCAAAATGTGACTGGTGTTTCCCAGTATAAAAAGAGTTATCAAATGATAGCATGTTTTGTGAATTTTACCAAGAACCAACAATGTAACAATACGTTTCAGAGAGTCATAAAACGCATCACTATTCCCACGAATATTGACAAAAAATTTGATATTTTTTTAATTGCTTACGTTCAATGATCCGTAGAACTCACAGAGCATCTCAATTTCGATTCTGAAAATTGTTCGTAGTTTTACGATGTCTGATCTTGAAAATTAAACAATCTAACGTGATGTTGATATGTTTTTAATGACCAAGTATCATTTTTAAATAACCCAAATAAATAGATCTTTGAATATTTTCGTTTCTGACTAACTTTTGTCTTTCATTAGCACAATATTATTGCTTACTAAACTAAATTAACTTAAAATAGGTATCAAAAGAAAGCTTTATATATTTGAAATAGATATGGTACAAATAATGGCCTTTTCCAGGTAGTATAAGTTTTATACATAAATAAAATCTATCCCTACTCCAAAAGTTATTGCAGAAATTGGCAAGTTTTTGCCGACTGCTGATTATAAATGGTCTATTCAAACCAATTATATACAAAATGTATAAGTTTGCATGGATATTATCATAATATACAATTTTTTACACACTTTTGAAGACTGAAGCGGAATATTATTCCGAAATTGATGAAAAATGGGAAATTTCAGGATTTTAGAATTTTCGAAAATTCACCATTAAATCTTTAAATCTTTTTAACTTGTAGCGTATATCTGACATTATGTGGTTTAATTACTGTTCATTAGCTATAACTAGCAATGAATACACGCAGAAGAAAATGTTCTATGTAATTGAAAATATTGGAAATATAACCCCTACTTTCCCTTTCTGACCAGCAATATAACTTCCTCTCCAGCCTATGGAACAACGGCAGTAGAATACCGAAGGAACAAGGGAAGCGATGATTTCAAAAATCGAAGTCCAAAGACATGGCAAAAACGCCAACAGAGAAAAACAAAGACAAAATAAGGAAATGAGACAGCTACAATGCACGGAGATAAAAAGATAACAATAAGAACTAAGGCTTCTTCCCATGAAAACAGGGAGTGACATAAGGTGCTCCAGATGGGTAAGCATGTCCTGCTCTGCTAGAGGCACCCGTCACACTATCAGTGGGTTAATCCAGGGTTGAATCAAATCCGGTTATGTCAAATCCGTGTTGACGTGAAATCTAGCTGAAAAAGTCCGTTTTCATTTGGGACACAGACACGTCATATCTGTCAATGATGTCATGGTGACGGCCATAGAATTTCTGAAGGTATAAAAGTAACAGGGGCTGAAGAAATTCCTGACTAAGCAGCTTTTAGGACAGTATTTTTGCTCTATTTCAAAAAAATCACTATATATGCTCGACAGTAACGAATCTACTGTGAAATGAATGTACACTCCAAAGGCTGGAGAGGTAGGTATATTGCTGCCCAGAAAAGGAAGGTTCATAATCGGGAAGTTAAAATCACCACGTTTGTCATATAGCTTAGATTTCAAATGTCCATCTTCTTCAATGTATATCAAAAGATCTAAGTACGAAGCTGAAGTAGGTGTATCAGTAGTCTCTTAAATTTCAAGCTCATTGGGATAGATCTGGTGTAAATATTCCTTGAATTTTGGATTATTAAGAGAAAATACATTATCTATGTAGCGGAAGCTGAAATTAAAGGACTTGGCTAATAGTTTTTGTTTTTTCAGTGTTAGACCTTGTAAAAACTTCGCCTCATACGAGAAAAGAAATGGCACACAGTTAGTTCCCATGGGAATCCCGACTGTCTGTTGAAAAACACGGCCTCCAAATTCGACAAAAATATTTTCTATTAGTAATTCCAACATCTTGATAACGTCATTCTCAGTGTACTTCTTGTTTGAATCAGTGTGGTCCTTCACAAAATATGTTTTATCTTTCCCTACTACTAAATAATTGTATCTGCGTTCTCCGTTTTTAACGCAGAAACATCCGAAATTACTGTTTTCAATTTATTTTGTGGCAGGGTAGTATAAAGAGAAGAAAAATCAAAAGTTTGTATGCTGTGACAATGGCTCAGATGGCTAGAGGATAGCTTCTCAAGGAGATCTTTCGAAATATTTTAGAATCCACATCTGATTGACGCCGCTCGTGGAATAGATTTTTTCACAGTAATTTTTCAGGCCATTTCTGACTGCGGTCAATAAGGTACCGGTAGTAAGGAGGTTAGAAAAATGCTTAGTGATTCACCTGGAAGACGCCACGATGAATCTCTGTTTGTATGGGTTCTTATGAAGTTTAGGGACCAAGTAGATGTGATGGAGCTGTTTTCATCATCCGCTTTGATGCTAAAAAATGCTAAAACAGAGTTGTGATTTTCAATAATCTCCTCCCTTGATAGTATAGTGGGAGTAAAAGTTGGGTTTCCTGATGAACTATCAATTCCCATCTCCTTAACCAGACAGTCAAGATGGTGTTTCTTACACATGAACAGTATGATGTTGTAAGCTTTGTCTGCAGGGACAATGACGTAATTTTCGTGGAGGTTGTCCATAGTTTTTCTAACGAGGGGGTCTTCAAATATACTGGGATTTCTGGATTTCATTGATGTTTTCAAACGCCGAATACGATTCACAACTACATAATGGACCTGATTCAGTCGGACAGCGTCTCGACATCTTCTTTCTCTTAATTTGCCCACTTCCTCGCGTAGTCCTGCATCCATCAAAATTTTGAAGTTGTACTTCCAGTTGATATGCTAGGGTTCACGGAATTTGGGACCTTTTGAAAAGACCTCTCGTAGTTTGATAGTGTCTATGACATCTAAGTCACTGGTTATCACGTGTCCACCCGGACTGTAATTGAAGGGGGAATTGGAGCAAGCGCAATCAGGTGGTTTGTCTTTGAAGTCGTCAATTTTGAAATCACGCAATACCCGTTTGTAATTGAAAAAGGAAGTTGCAATAAGTTTAGTTTAGGAATACAAATGTCAGTATCAGTCTATGGAGTGTACATTTCAAAGCTGAGTCGTTACTGTCGAAAATATACTTTGTACAGTGATTTTTTGAACAGAGCAACGTCTTTCATTTGGACTTCGAATTTTGTTAATTACATTCCTTATTTCCTTCGGTTCCTTCGGTATTCTACTGCCAATTTTTGCTTCATTTAATTTGTAGAAAATGATAAGATATATTTGTTTATACAGTTTTAACGTCTGTAGAAGGGATGAATTTTATGATTTGGGCCAATATTTGTAAAAAAATGGAATTGTTACATCTATCAAACATGGAGTGTTCATTTGAAAATTTGCAATTCAACTGTTTTATAGCGATGCATTAGCCATATACAAATACTCTATAAATATACAGGTTTTAAAATACCGAAATTTTCACCATCACACGCGCTCGAGGAACATGGGGATTTCAATTCGGGGATGCTCTTCGGAACTCAGTGATTAGACCCTCCCTTGCCCATGCATGTGCAGTGGGGATGCCACATTCAAAAAGGAGCAGAGGTAGTTTGGATAGTTGCCAATACAAGGTTCGTTAAATTGTATTGCACACGAAACTTAACATCCCCCGATCTACTTTACTTTTGGAAGAACTAGGTTGGGAACCTCTTTCAGCATATATTGACAGGCAAAATATTTCATACTTAAACGCTTTTGGAACAGCCCTTTTATTGTTTTGTCAAAATTCGTTAATTAGATTTATAATTTTTATATGTATGAAAAAAAGGAAATGGGGTAAATGTCAAGGAGACAACATCCCATCTCCAGGTTTAAACGACCCAAAACAAAGCATCTAAGGGTCACCGTACGGTCCTCAACACAGTGAGGAACCTCACACTATATAACAAGAACTAAATGACCCCAAAAAGGTATAAAAACGAATAAATCAATTGAAACAAACCACATCCAATAACCCGAATATCAAGGAGCTAAAATTTTATAAGAAGTTAAGGACAAGCCAATGACCAACATTTTCCTGACTTGGGACAGGCACAAAAATTGCTGTGGGGTTAAACTCGTTTTCGTGGATCCACCCCCCC